>ML789716.1:680875-731764 GCA_009831015.1 Picea engelmannii | reverse complement strand
AAATTACCAAAATGATAGGTGTCTCTGAACTAGAAAGCCAGTCTAATGTTATAAACTTGGAAGATGATATACCTAACATCACTTTTGGTCCCCATTTTGAAGGGTCCAAAGACAACATCGCTCCCTTTTATATCACTCTGAATGAATATGATCTGTTGCTGCATAATTGTATGTTAGACTCCAGAGCTTCCCATAATGTTATGCCCAAGATTATAATGGATAAGTTCGGTCTCCAGTCTCCAGATCACAAGACCTTATGAAAATCTGTACTCTTTTGACTCAAGAAAGGTTAAATGTATGGGGATGATAAAATATCTGGTAGTTACCTTGGCGCAGGTCCTGATTAAGAGTATCTTGATGGATGTGGTTATCGCAGATATTCCCCCTAAGTATGGCATGCTATTATCTAGGTCATGGGGAGCCAAGTTGGGGGGCTCTATACAGTTGGACATGACGTATGCCACAATCCCTGTGTTCGGTGGTCAGTTCACTCGGTTGTACAGAGAAACAAGATTAGCATATACGGTCAGTGACCCTCAAAACCCAAACAACTTCCCTATTTACATTGCAGACCAAGATCTGGGAAATTGTATCTTGTCTTTTGATGATGGTTTGGATGGTTTTCTAGAGGAAATTGATATAAAGAAAGAAGAGTCAAGTCACATGACGGAGGATCTGTGTAACAACGGAGTCTGGAAAATGTATTTCGATGGTGCCTTATGTTCTGAAGGGGAAGGTGCGGGAGTGCTCTTAGTGGCTCCCGAAGGTAAATTCATTGTTCCTTTCTCCTACCGACTGCAGTGGGACATAGATTACACTAACAACATATGTGAATATGAAGCGTTGATCTTAGGATTGGAGGCTGCCAATAAGCTAAATATAAGTAACTTGGAGGTTTATGGTGATGCAGAGATAATAGTCAAACAAATAAACCGACAGTACCTAGCCAAGCATCCCAGACTAAGAACGTATAGAAATTGTGCTTGGGATCTCATGGAAAAGTTTTTCTCATCTGTAAAGGTCCATTTTATCCCTCGCGTAGAGAATCTACATGCTGATGCATTGGAAAAGGCAGCTTCAACCTTCTCTCCTCCCACAACCTTCAAACTGAAGTATCACATTGAAATAATATGTAAACCTTCTATACCAGACAATATCTGACACTGGCAGGTCTTTGAATATGACGAACAAATTAAGAAATTCCTTGCAGCAGTAGGTGAATTCTCTGAAACTCATGCTGACCAAGAAAATCAAAATGACTCAATGTGGATCATGCAAGAAGGGGAAGAGCCTGAAACCTTCCGAGAAAAAATTGTGGATCATCGTATGCTGGTCCTTAAAAGAAATCATATTCCGAAAGGATTGATCCCTTTGGAAAGACTTTTTGATCAGAACGATGTACCTGTAAAGTCCACTTTGCAGCCCCAACCAGAAGAAGTGGAGGATTGTAATATAGGAACTAAAAAAGAATCTCGGGTGGTAAAAATATCGAAGTTCCTCCCTCCCAAAGAGAAAGTTAAGTATAAAGACCTACTCAGGCAATATAAATATGTTTTTGCCTGGTCCAATGATGAATTGAAAACGTATGACACTTCCATTATTGATCACAAGATACCTTTTAAGCCTGGGGTCAAACTGTTTAGGAAAAATCTTAGGCAAATTAACCCCATTCTGTTACCTGTGATAGAAAAGGAAGTTAAAAAACTCTTGGACATGAAAATAATCATACCTCTGAGATACTCGGACTAGGTAGCTAACCTGGTCCCAGTCAGGAAAAAAAACAGAGAAATGAGACTGTGTGTGGATTTCTGAAACTTAAACAAGTCGTCTCTCAAGGATAATTACCCGCTTCCCAAGATGGACCATGTACTAGAAAAAAGTAGTTGGAGCAAACCGAATGTCTATGATTGATGGGTTCTCTGGTTATAACCAAATCCCCATGAATGAACAAGATAGGGAAAAGACTGCTTTCACCACACCATGGGGTACATTCATGTATGACAAAATGTCATATGGTTTGATGAATGCAGGGGCTACATTCCAGCGCGCTATGGACATCGCTTTAGTAGGAGAAAGATACAAGTTCATAGTCATTTACCTCGATGATTTGACGGTTTTTTCTAAAACCGATGAAGAACACTTGATCCTTCTGAAACAGACTTTCGAAAATAGCCACAGGTTTGGTCTATCTCTGAACCCAAAGAAATCACATTTCGCTATGCGAGAAGGTAAGCTTCTGGGCCATATCATATCTAGAGATGGGATCAGGATTGATCCTAAGAGGATTGAAGCAATAAACACTATAAATATTCCCAGAAATGTAAAAGAGATTCAATCTTTCTTAGGAACTATAAATTTTTTACGAAGGTTTATCCCCAATTTCGCTGAGATTGTCAAATTGATCATAGGAATGTTGAAGAAGGATAGTGGAGTAAATTGGATGACTAAAGCCAGAGCATCGTTCGCGCATATTAAAAAAGTCATAAGCAAGGCACCTGTGCTAGCAAGCCCAGATTATCTGAAAGATTTTCTTATCTTATCATTTTCTTCTGAACATACTATTGTCGCGGTGCTCCTACAAAAGGATGACGAAGGATTCGAACGGCCAATCGCATTTTTTAGAAAGAGCCTTAGAGACGCAGAACTGAAGTATGACATAATAGAAAAACATCCCTACGCAATGGTAAAAGAACTAAAGGCATTCAGAACTTTTGTACTACATTCAAAAATTATTGCGTACGTGCCTACCAGTTCTGTAAAAGATATATTGGTACAGCCAGACAGTGATGGAAAAAGAGGGTGATGGCTTGCTAAAATCCAAGAATTCGATTTGGAAGTTAAACTGACCAAATTGATAAAAGGGCAAGGCCTAGACAGACTCTTAGCTAAATCAAATCTCAGGGCTCTTGATATCAATTGCCTGAAGGGAAGCGACGAAGACACAGACCTAAATGAACCAAATGAAGAAATGAGTCCAAACCATATCGAAGAGAAGTTCTTATCATCGGGTTGGTACAGAGACATAGTGTTTTTCTTGCTGAACCTAAATGCCCAGATGAACTATCACCGTCTAAATGCATAACCTTAAAACTCCATGTAGTTAAATATTGTATATCCGAAAGCCAGCTATATTGGAAGGATCCACTTGGGTTCCTGCTAGTCCGTTTAGTAGAATCAGAAACCCAGCGGGTTATAGATGAATTTCATAAGGGAGTATGTGGGGGGCATCACGCATGGAGAGATACGGCCTACAAGATCTTGAGGGCTAGGTACTACTGGCTGAAACTCTTTTTGGACGTCAATGCCAAAGTGCGTGCCTGCAACCCCTCTCAAATATTCGTTGGTAAACAAAAGCTCCCTGCACTGCCACTAGTTCCAGTCAAAGTTGAAGCTCCATTTCAACAATGGGGTCTAGACTTCATAGGGGAAATTAATCCCCATTCCAGTGCTCAACATAAGTGGATCTTAATAGCTACAGATTATTTTACTAAGTGGGTGGAAGCCATTCCAACCAAAAGGGCAACATACTCGGTGGTGATCGATTTCTTGGAAGACAATATTTTGTCAAGATTCGGTTGTCCCCGAAAGATAGTTACCAATAATGCCCAAGCCTTTAAATATATGGCTATGATCAGCTTCTGTTAGAGGTATAACATCGTTCTCGGCCATTCCACCGCATATTACCCCTAGGGGAACAGATTGGCCGAATCATCTAACAAGATCCTGGTGAACATAATCAAGAAAGTACTGGATGAAAATAAAAGGTCTTGGCATGTGCACTTAAAATATGCATTATGGGCAAACCGCATCAGCACTAAAAGGTCTATCGGCATTTCTCCATTTCAAATGGTCTATGGGACAGATGTTGTTCTACCTATAAACCTAGCACTACTCGTGATGAAGTTATGGCAAGATCGAAATGAAGAACCCAATCATGTAACCAGGAGAATTAACCAGCTAATTGAGGTTCAACAGCATAGATTTGAAGTTGATGAAAATATGTAGAAGTACCAAGATGATATGAAAGCATTGTTCGACCTTAAGGCAAAGGATAGGGAATTCCTTCCGGGTGATTTAGTACTAAGATGGGATGCAAGAAAAGAGGAAGCCACGAAGCATGGTAAATTTGACCACCTTTGGTATGGACCATTCAGGGTCTCGGATCCGGAAGGGAAAAATTCCTTCCTTCTGGAAAATATAGACGGAGAAGTCCTCAGCACCCCTGTCAACGGGCGGTATCTAAAGCATTACATGATGTAACAGTCCCCAGATTAAAAAAAAAAAAAAAATCATAAATAAATAAATTTCATTATATATGTTTTGTACATACATATATTTTCATTTAAACATTTGCTTTGATTTTCGGTTTTTTTTCATAAACTCTCGACACATTTCCAATAAGATTCATATTTGCTTTTACAGGAGTCTAGCTGCATATGAAAACTAGCAAGAAAAGTGATTTACAGGTCGGTGTCAGAAATGGATCGGCATAAAACAGGTGATACCTAAAATAGTTTCATATTGCACAAAGAAAGTGAAATGAAAAGGTAAAAGGGAACTTTCTCAAAAACATATGTTATGAAAGACTGTTAAAGGAAACCTAGGTAATGTCATTCAAACTGCAATATCGGCTAAAATGTTAGATAACAGGATCATTGCTTGGCTTGATAATCTTTGATTTAAAATGATTTGAATGATACACTCAATCAAAAAATGGTCAATCAAAATAAACTATCCCCAAAGATATCTACAAGAGTCAGTCTTGAGTTGTTTTGACCTCTGTATTTTCAGTCAATAAAATCACTACCTGGCACCATGCCTGTCTTCGGGTCTAACTTTGACAAGCCACCATCTTTTCGTTTCATTACAAAGGGATAAAAGTTTTTCGTTTTAGCCTCGTGAGCTTCAAAACAGATTGTGGAAAGAAAGTGGGTCTTCACGACTACTTGATCCCCTGCTAAGCGAAGGAACGCTTAAAGCGATCCTAACTTTCCTAGGTTTTTCAACAGCATCGGAGGATTAAAGCTTGCTCAAATGGGATGCCCCTTAAAAAGTTATTTCCCTTTTCTCCCTAAGAACGAAGATATTGTGAAGGTCAAGGGAAGATTGGTACCGAGTAATCAAAGTAAGTTGACAGACCTCTAATGAAAAATATTATGCAGATATCAACCCTGATACAAATTGATTGCCCCCATCTTTGCACTCAAAAAAGTAAATTATAAGACAGGTGATGAAAGGAAATTCAGAAATGATTGCCCCCACCTAGTCCAAGAAGACGATGAAAGGAAATTCATAAATGATTTCCCTTGTCTTAGCATTTAAATGCATAAATATATTCTGAAGTGGTAAAAGGAAATGCAGTGAAAGGGGCCAGACAACTTCACCGGGTACTGAACAGGATTGCTGGCAGTGAAGCAATGTCTGAGATATCTGTAAGGCTGTTATACATGAATATCACTCTACTCTGGTAACCAATGCTTTCTAAAAACCTGATCCACATCCCAAATTCAGACGAGACTCCTTAATTAAAAACATATAAGCTCATTCTTTTAATGCAAGTCGAGAGCCACAAGATCTGTTGAGTCTCCTAGGACTGTTTCGATTGTCTTAAAACATACCTAAAGTTGGTAGTGGGAAAGGGAAAATTGTGAAGGGGACTACAACTGTGTTTGGAAAGAGTATCTGATTTTGAAAAAAACTTTTCAAGGTAAAGAACGGAGTCTTTTTCCCCCTTCGATCCTCTTTTCTCGGAACCTTTCCGCCTGATTGAGATTTTGACTCCATTTACCCAATATTGGCACGTGGTCTACTGTTCTTCCCGCCTCACAGGAAGGAGGGATCCCTAGTTGGAGCCTATGTTGGAGCCGCCCTTGTTTTTTAGCCTATCACAATTTTCATTCTGATGCTTGAAATCTAAAGATGGATTTCTTTTTTCCTCCGAGATATCGAGACCTCTGAAGCTTTGTCCCATGAGCAGCGACGATTTTTCTACTCTCGAAACAAGTCCTGCCTTTCGTAAAAATGTTCCCTCTTTTTGTTCTACTTCGGGATCTTGCAGGTCGGATACTTTAACTCATAAATTCACACATCCCAAGTCACGAAATGGCGAAGTCGTTTCAAATTTTCACTCAAGGTAGTAACCAGGGTAAAAAATTTTAACTCACGATTAGACGTCGTCGGGGTTTCGCGCCTTGGCATTCGCCAAACCCAAATTTTTATTTTTACAGCCCCGAGAGTCGAGAAAACGAGGTCCTTTCTGGATAACCCTTGTCAAGGATTCAAGGCAAAAAAACTAACCATGGTTAAAGTTGTTCTCGACATTTATCCACTCGGCACTATCTTTTTCGAAAGTTATGGCTTCTAAAACCCGACTCACGAAGTCACGATGATAATTATAAGATGATTGATTAATCACTTAATCCAAGATTATCTTCCTCTTAATTAAGCCTTGTTATCGCGATCTCGAGGTTTCACAACTCGACATATAAATATCCCAGAAACTTATCTTCGAAGTTCCGAGTTGCGATATGGTGAATAAAATGATTATAAAATTAATCAAGCCCCAAATCACGATTACCTTTAATTAAACCAAAATCGATCCTCGTAGTTTCGGGAGTTGGAGACTGAAATTGTTAAAAGAAAATCCACGATATAATGAATAGCGAGAAATTGATTAACGTTGGCGAGATTGGATTAATTAAGCTAAATCAAGACAAATCCTGTGTTTCGATGCCTGCATGATTTACGAGGTGGCCTTTTCTCTCCATACGCCAACTGATTTTGAACCGCGAAAATTTATGACATTAATGGGGAAATAGGGTAAATCTATGAATATAAGATCAGATTTTTACGACATAAATTTATTTCTAATTATGATTTGACAGGCTTGTTTTGAAAGATACCGAGTTTTCAAATATATGTAAGGACTTTGCTTCATTATAACGAATGTTTTTCATAGCACGCAGAGCTCATCACTTCTGAGTAAACTGACTTCTGTATGTATACGCAGTTCTATCGCAGAAGAGCTAAAATGCAAGCTTCAGCCATGGCCCCGCGGAAAGCAGCAAAGGAAAATGTTGAGGTTTCGGGGCAAGGCTCAGATAATGTCTCTGATACTTTTCCCCGAAATACCGACTCGGTCCCTAACTGGTCATATGTTTCAGACATGCTGCAATCAGAATTGGTGGATTATTCCGACGACTCTGACGGCAACGAAAGAGACGATATAACCACCAAATACAAAATAGTCGTCCAATCCGGAATGCACAGGGTAGAAGCCAGGCCACGGTTGCTTCCATATTATGACATGATCCAATGGGCATTGGATCACGTGGACATATCGACCAGGACTATCATGAACGGGCAGCGAGTCACTGTCGGGACTTTTAGGCCAGAGCATCTACAAACCATGTATAATCTACTTGCGACGTCCAACTACACATATGGCGTCGGGTTCTTAGAAGAATTCAAGGAGAAGGAATGCGTGCAGTACGATAAGACCATGTCCAGTTTGATAAAGGATTGGGTTTCGAACACTGCAAAATTCAGAGCCAATGCCAATGACATTTATTCAATCGCTTCATTAGAACCACATTACAGATATGTGGCCATGATGACATGCTGGTTATATGGTAGAGAAGACACCGCGCATTTTTTCCTGGCATGGGTGCCTCTTATGTTTCAGGTTGCAGAAGGTTGTTCTTTTGATTGGGCAAAATGCTTTCGAATAGCTTGGCCAATCGGGTCACAGAGTATCGGGAGTAGAAGGAAAATGGGAGGTCGTCCTCATTCTTCATGTCCGCATATATTATGGACGCAATTTTTTCCATGACACCTTTCCCATTAATGAGTTGGGGTTGGACTCCATCGAAGACAAACCCATACATATATATCATGAAAAACTATGGGAAAACAAAGCAGAAAAATTCGCGTATGAAATTTTTAACTGGGTGATGGTGCCCCTGCATGTCGCCATTTTTGGTCGCCCGCCACCCCGTATCTCAGACAACATAGCAACAAATCTGAGCAGCATAGCGGACTGGTACGTGGAGGCGGAATTCTCAAACCTCAGGGTTTTCAGGGCTTCTGTTCCCCCCCATGTGCTGTCATTGTTCATTCCTGACAAGTTGGCTTGTCGCGAGGTCGCCTGGCAGACGGTAATCGGCGGTGTAAGTAAAGAGCTCAAAGGGTACTCAAAGAAGGTGTGACCGTCTTTTCCCATTCATTTGAATTCTTATTCTTTATTAGATTTCGGGCATTCCAAAGCCAAGGTTGCTGCCCTGGAAGACCTAAATTTGGTCTCCATCGAGTACAAGAAGCACGATCCACAGAGGGTCGTGAGCAATCATTTGGCTAATTGCGGGCTCAAAAGATTTGAGCATGAGAATTCACCCTCAGATGACATTTTCCGAGGACCGAGGTCCTATGAGGAAATTCTAGCCCGAATTCAATCCTTGGCACCCGAGGATAGAGCCGAGGCATTGAAATTCCAAGAACACCGATGCAGCTGTCTCCCCGTTGTATTGCGAGGTGAAGGTCCAGGTATTTTCGAGACGAAACATAAGGATGTTGAAGGTTCTAAATATGAAACTCCTGACCCGGGAAAACACCAGGACGAGGAGGAACAAACAAAGAATCCCGAAGCAGAGGTAAAGACTCCAGACCCGCCAAAGAAACAGAATCCGGAGACCGAGATAAAGACCCCAGAACCGCCAAAGAAGCAGAACCCGGTCGATACCCTAGGAAAATCGGTGAAACAGATAAGAGAACCCATCACATATGTCACTCCCTTACAGTTGACGCAGGGAAATATCGAAGAAGGATGGATATTCAATGAGGAGATGAGGCCCATAAGAGTAGAAGAACTCCCTCTGAATGATTTTTTCTTTGATAAAAAGAGAAAAGCTGTAGTGAAAAGGGAATTCTACGAGGAGGGAGAGTCGACTGCCAAAAAGTATAAAGTTATGACCGATGGAAAAGATAAAAAGAGTGAGCAATTTGCCACTGAAATCGCAGGGACGCTAGGAGCGTATGCCTTGACGAATCAATTCTCGGTCGGACTTTTGAAGAACCAACTTAAAAGAAAAAATCGCTTAATCAGGACTCTTCAAGCCAGATTGGCCTCAGCCATGGAGAATGCTAAAGGTTAGGCAAGCGTGGAAATAGAGCAGGCCAGATTGGCTGATAAAAATGAAATAGAGGTGCTCAAAACCAAGCTTGAGCAAGCACATATAGTGGTTCGGGATGGTCGGATGCAGGCGAGCCAACAGAGGAAATTGATTGAAGAGTTGCAGGATCGGGTAGAAATCGCCGAGAGAAGAATGATCAACATTGAGATGTTCAAATCCCAGGCAATTGAAATTTGGAGCAGAATCTCTTCGGCTCAACAGAATTTTCTCACCTAGATGGGATCGATCCGGGAAAAATGTCTATTGGTAAATCAGGTTTCTGAGAACCTAGTTGCCAGAGAAAGGGATGCAGGAGTGGCTCGGGTCGCCTTCCAGGAGGCAGTAATAGCCATGAATAACAGAGTTTCGGTAGGTGCTCCCAGGCTCACCATCTCAGAACAAACTAGAGGAAATATTCTGTTAAAGGAATGGGAGCATAACATCGCCGAAGGCAAGCAACAAGCCCCGAAGATAACCAATTCCTTGGAGGAGGCTTTAAATTCTATAGACGACGAGCTACTGGGAATTGACAGTGGAGGCGACGTCGAGACGTTGATGTAGTTGAATTTGGAACAGATCTCACTTGATCTGAAAGAAAAGGAAGAGAGAGATTCAACCGATATCTCTCAGATGACTGTGGTGGACATAGTCCAAGTTTATAGGTGCATGATCAAACCTAGCGTGCAACTATGTGCAATCGACATCATTGATGGACAGATGGAGGACAGGCTACAACAGTTAGCCTGTGAATGTTACTTCTTCGAAGCCAGTTGTCAAGCTGAACCATCGCGGCTAATATCCCAGCTTGTCGACAGATGTATCGCCTGTACCGGGCTCACACAACAACAAACACCTGGCACCAAATAAAGACAAAGTAGGAGAAATGGAGCAATTGCTCTCTTCTCTGTCATAACCGAAATTTTGTGACTATTGAGATTCTACCTGCTTTCTAAAAATTGTATAAATATATCCCAGAAAGAAATAAACAAGGCTAGACCTTTTTGAGTCATTTGTAATAGAGTTTTTACATTGAGAGTTAATACAAGCAGATCTGGAGATTCTCAATTCCGTCACTACTGTATTACAAGTTTGCTTCCTTGTATCTCATTTTTCCATTTCATTTCATATTCTTAACTAATGTGCTTCGTTATACTTTAGTACAACCACTACTATAGTGAATGAATTTTGGTTTTCTATAATTGTTTATTGTCTTTCCTCTGCACCAGCTATCAGCGGGTGTAAGACCAATCTGCATTTTCAGAATTCTACATATATTCTATGCTACATCAGTTATTTCCTTACTAATTTCCTCTTCTGTTTATATGTGAGATTTCCCTTTGACAGGAGCCTTGCGTTATATACAGCTAAATTTTTTTCTCCCACTTCACACCTTTTATTAAAATATAATAAAGTTACGGGAACGAGCCTTAGATTTGTATCCATATTTTATTTCTCCAACCGTAAATTCTCTTTTATACGACCAAACTGAGACAACACTTAATCTCTCTTAAAGTCCTTTCTACCTTTACTGTTCCTCCATGACAGTTCCTGTACCAACTCAACCTAACGTTGAACCCGGACTATTGAATCAAATGCACATTGCCTTAAACCTCTTCGACACCATCCTTAAAAAGGAAACTAACTGGGCCGAACTTGAACAATCATGGGCAGCCATTGAACGAGACATAACTATCCAAGAACAGTTGGAAGCTAGACAATGCCAACGTAGGAATCTTCCCTAGTTTCCTTTACCGAAAGGTTTACGCTTCCCTCTTCTACACCTATTACCCACTTTCGGATGCCTTGACACTATACTTTTAAGCCTTAAGTACAGACTCAGGAACAACAACTTTTTGGCGCCGCTGCCGGGGAGCGAAGTTGCGAAATATTTTTCCCTGGGAAAACGACAATTGTTTTTCGTTGAAAGTGTTACCCTTTGATAGTGAACAAAGAGTACACACCTTTTAAGGATTTTTATCTTTCACTTGGTGACTCCACGAAGAAATAAACTGGCATCTGGTCGAAGGAATACCAGACAAAACCCGGATGGTAAGCAGATTGTGCCCGTTACCGATCCCGAAAAAATTCTAAAGGCGAGAAGCTCTTTTAAGACAATCGCTACAGTTTACAGACTTAAAACCCCATCACTGAAGGCTAAGAGTCCTTCTGAACTCTTAACTTCGCTCAGTCCTCTCTTTGACGCTAAAGATTCAACGCCAATCTGCTTCGAGATTAGGAGTGAGATTCATCCAACAGTCCCCTTAGCACACAAGGGAAAGGGCCCTCTTGAAAGTTCGTCGGCTTTTGAAATACTTTCTTTTCTTCGGTTGAATTTTCCAACTTCACCAAATTCTGAAGAATGTGTTACACACTCTGTTCCCACACCCGTCGGTTCTCCAGATTTCGTCTCTTGCAAATCCGAGGAACCGAGTCCTCACGTTCCTTATCCTTCCTCATTGGACTTTCCTCTTCGCGAAGAAAATAAATATTCCATTTTAATTTTCCAAAATCCCCTTTACAACTTTCCACAAACAACGATGGCAGCCACCGGAGGAGGAGGTGGAGGGTTTATAGGAGGAGAAGGAGGGTTTATCGGAGGAGGAGGGGGAGGAGTCCCTCTAGGAGGAGGTGGAGGTCAAGGGCCTGCCCCCCCTCCCAAAGTTTTCACGAAAGTCGCAGCCAGATATGCTCCATTAGTATTTCCCATCCCCCTACACGATCTTCCAGAAAATTACATAAAAAATTTACCGAAATTCACTGAAGAGGGGGATCTGACTGCGGCCGAACATATTAATTTTTTTGACCAATTCGCAGATATCTTTGGTATCGAGCATGAGGATGTATATTCGAGACTCCTTGTCCAAAATTTTGAAGGTCAGGTCCGAACTTGGTTTCGGAGCCTACCCGCAGCTTCTATCCTATCATATGACGCTTTGGAAGATGCTTTCCTCAGACAATGGGGTGAGCGAAAAGACCAACTCTATTATCTAACCGAATTTGGGTCTTTGAAGAAAAATAACTCAGAGATAGTCATGGAATTCATTCAGAGATTCAATAAATTGTACAATAAAATCCCAGGTGAGGGCAAACCATCCCAACCCGCGGCCAAAGTGACTTTCGTCGGAGCTTTCGAGCCAGATTTCGCACTACTTTTGTGAGAGAGAAGGGGAGCCACCTTAAACCGTATGCAGGACGATGAGGTAGAAATAGAATCTAATATGATGGCTTTAGGTAAAATTAAGGCTAGAGTAGAGACTGGAAACCGAGAGACCAAGCGATTTAGAGAACAAGAAGGTCCTTCAGGGTCCAATAGATCCTCAAACAATAGGGTGGACGATATGGCTAGAGTGATCAAAGAACTGTCAAATAAAATATCCAGAATGGAACTCGAACAGGCCAAGGCTGACTCTTACCCCAAAAAAGATTTCAAGAGGAATCAAAACCCTCCTAATCAACAAAGACAAATAAAAAATGAAGATCAAAAGATACAAGCTCCTTTAAAGACTGAAAATTTTATAGGAGCGAACGATTTTCAAGACTACGGAGATTCAGATAATGACATCACGAACTTCGGTGATGACTGTAATCAACCATATCTGACTCACGAAGACTATGAAAAATCTTTAAACATGCCACAATCGTCAAATGAAGGTGAAGAATGTGATCACACTGATCTCTGTGAATCTCAACCAGAAACCGAGATAATGATGGCTGATTTTCAACCAAAGTACAACCTAAGATCTAAGAATAAGCCCACCTCCACGACTCAACCCAAGAAGATCCTTCAAAGAGGCTAAGCTTATGAGCCTCCTTCGGACGAGACCCCATTACCCAACAACAAAACTAAAGTAGTAAGTAGTCAGGAGTCCGAGGTGAAAAAAGTTGAAACTCAAACACCAGAAACCAAACCAGAAAATAAAGTTACGTCTTCAACTAGGACCATGAGTGATAAATCTATCCAGAAAAATAAGTCTGAAAGGAAGAATTCGAAAGTCTCAACCAGAGAAACAGACAAGGTGAGAGGAACTTTCAGTTTTGAAAATGAGTTAAACAAAATTCAGATACCAATCCCTTTGGTAGAATTAGTGAAAAACCCTGTTTATCGCAAGCAAATTACCAAAATGATAGGTGTCTCTGAACTAGAAATCCACTCTGATGTTATAAACTTGGAAGATGATAGACCTAACATCACTTTTGGTCCCCATTTTGAAGGGTCCAAAGACAACATCGCTCCCTTTTATATCACTCTGAATGTATATGATCAGTTGTTGCGTAATTGTATGTTAGACTCCGGAGCTTCCCATAATGTTATGCCCAAGATTATAATGGATAAGCTGGGTCTCCAGATCACAAGACCTTATGGAAATCTGTACTCTTTTGACTCAAGAAAGGTTAAATGTATGGGGATGATAAAATATCTGGTAGTTACCCTGGCGCAGGTCCCAGTTAAGAGTATCATGATGGATGTGGTTATCGCAGATATTCCCCCTAAGTATGGCATGCTGTTATCTAGTTCATGGGGAGCCAAGTTGGGGGGTTCTCTACAATTGGACATGATGTATGCGACAATCCCTGTGTTTGGTGGTCAGTTCACTCGGTTGTACAGAGAAACGAGATTAGCATATACAATCAGTGACCCTCAAAACCCAAACAACTTCCCTATTTACATTGCAGACCAAGATCTAGGAAATTGTATCTTGTCTTTTGATGATGGTTTGGATGGTTGTCCAGAGGAAGTCAATATAAAGCAAGAAGATTCAAGTCACATGACGGAGGATCTGTGTAACAATGGAGTCTGGAAAATGTATTTCGATGGTGCCTTATGTTCTGAAGGGGTAGGTGCGGGAGTGCTCTTAGTGGCTCCCGAAGGTAAATTCATTGTTCCTTTCTCCTACCGACTGCAGTGGGACATAGATTACACTAACAATGTATGCGAATATGAAGCGTTGATCTTAGGATTGGAGGCTACCAAAAAGATAAATATAAGTAACTTGGAGGTTTATGGAGATGCAGAGCTAATAGTCAAACAAATAAACCGACAGTACCTAGCCAAGCATCCCAGACTAAGAATGTATAGAAATTGTGCTTGGGATCTCATGGAAAACTTTTTCTCATCTGTAAAGGTCCATTTTATCCCTCGCGCAGAGAATCTACATGCTGATGCATTGGCAAAGGCAGCTTCAACCTTCTCTCCTCCCACGGCCTTCAAACTGAAGTATCACATTGAAATCAGATATAAACCTTCTATACCAGACAATATCCGACATTGGCAGGTCTTTGAAGATGACGAAAAAATTAAGAAATTCCTTATAGAAATAGGCGAATTCTCTGAAACTCATGCTGACCAAGAAAATCAAAATGACTCAATGTGGATCATGCAAGAAGGGGAAGACCCTGAAACCTTCCGAGAAAAAATTGCGGATCATCGTATGCTGGTCCTTAAAAGAAATCATATTCCGAAAGGATTGATCCCTTTGGAAAGACTTTTTTATCAGAACGATGTACCTGTAAAGTCCACTTTGCATCCCCAACCATAAGAAGTGGAGGACTGTGATATAGGAACTAAAAAAGAATCCCGGGTGGTAAAAATATCGAAGTTCCTCCCTCCCAAAGCGAAAGTTAAGTATAAAGACCTACTCAGGCAATATAAAGATGTTTTCCCCTGGTCCTATGATGAATTGAAAACGTATGACACTTCCATTATTGATCACAAGATACCTTTGAAGCCTGGGGTCAAACCGTTTAGGCAAAAGCTTAGGCAAATTAACCCCAATCTATTACCTGTGATAGAAAAGGAAGTTAAAAAACTCTTGGACGCGAAAATAATTGTACCTCTGAGATACTCGGACTGGGTAGCTAACTTGGTCCTAGTCAGGAAAAAGAACGGAGAAATCAGACTGTGTGTGGATTTCTGAAACTTAAACAAGTCGTCTCTCAAGGATAATTACCCGCTGCCCAAGATGGACCATGTACTAGAAAAAGTAGTTGGAGCAAACCGAATGTCTATGATTGATGGGTTCTCTGGTTATAACCAAATCTCCATGAATGAACAAGACAGGGAAAAGACTTCTTTCACCACACCATGGGGTACATTCATGTATGACAAAATGTCGTTTGGTTTGATGAATGCAGGGGCTACATTCCAGCGCGCTATGGACATCGCTTTCATAGGAGAAAGAGACAAGTTCGTATTCATTTACCTCGACGATTTGACGGTTTTTTCTAAAACCGATGAAGAACACTTGATCCATCTGAAACAGACTTTCGAAAATTGCCACAGGTTTGGTCTATCTCTGAACCCAAAGAAATCACATTTCTCTATGCGAGAAAGTAAGCTTTTGGGCCATATCGTATCTAGAGATGGGATCAGGCCGAAGACAAACCCATACATGTGTATCATGAAAAATTATGGGAAAACAAAGCAAAAAATTTCGCGTATGAAATTTTTAACTGGGTGATGGTGCCCCTGCATGTTGCCATTTTTGGTCGCTCGCCACCTCGTATCTCGGACAGCATAGCAAAAACTTTGAGCAGCATAGCGAACTGGTACGTGGAGGCAGAATTCTCATACTTCAGGGTTTTCGGGGCTTCTATTCCCCCCCATGCGCTGCCATTGTTCATTTTTGACAAGCTGGCTTGTCGCGAGGTCGCCCGACAGACAGTAATCGACGGTGTAAGTAAAGAGCTCAAAGGGTACTCAAAGAAGGTGTGGTCGTCTTTTCCCATTCGTTTGAATTCTTATTCTTTATTAGATTTCGGGCATGCCAAAGTCGAGGTTGTTTCCCTGCAAGACCTAAATTTGATCATCATCGAGTACAAGAAACATGATCCACAAAGGGTCGTGAGCAATCATTTGGCTAATTGCGGGCTCAAAATATTTGAGCATGAGAATTCACCCTCGGATGACATTTTTCGAGGAGCGAGGTCCTATGAGGAAAATCTAGCCCGAATTCAATCCTTGGCACCCGAGGATAGAGCCGAGGTATTGAAATTCCAGGAACACCGATGCAGCTGTCTCCCCGCTGTATTGCGAGGTGAAGGTCCAGGTATTTCGGAGACGAAACAAAAGGATGTTGAAGGTTCTAAAGATGCAACTCCTGACCTGGGAAAACACCAGGACGAGGAGGAACAAATGAAGAATCCCGAAGCAGAGGTAAAGACTCCAGACCCGCCAAAGAAATAGAATCCAGAGACCGAGATAAAGACCCCAGAACCACCAAAGAATCAGAACCCAGCCGATACCCCAGGAAAATTGGTGAAACAGATAGGAGAACCCATCACATCTGTCACTCCCTTACAGTCGACGCAGAGAAATATCGAAGAAGCATGGATATTCAATGAGGAGTTGAGGCCCATAAGATTAGAAGAACTCCCTCCGAATGAATTTTTATTTGATAAAAAGAGAAAAGTTGTAGTGAAAAGGGAATTCTACCAGGAAGGAGAGTCGACTGCCAAAAAGTATAAAGTTATGACCGATGGAAAAGATAAAAAGAGTGAGCAATTCGCCATTGAAATCGCAGGGATGCTAGGAGTGTATGCCTCGGTGAATCAATTCTTGGTCGGACTTTTGAAGAACCAACTTAAAAGAAAAAATCGCCTAATCAGGACTCTTGAAGCCAGATTGGCCTCAGCCACGGAGAATGCTAAAGGTCAGGCGAGAATGGAAATAGAGCAGGCCAGATTGGTTGATAAAAATGAAATAGAGGTGCTCAAAACCAAGCTTGAGAAATCACAACTAGTGGTTCGGGATGGTCGGATGCAGGCGAGCCAACAGAGGAAATTGATTGAAGAGCTACAGGCTCGGGTAGAAATCGCCGAGAGCAGAATGATCAACATTGAGATGTTCAAATCCCAGGCAATTGAAATTCGAAGCAGAATCTCTTCGGCTCAACAGAATTTGCTCGCCAAGATGGGAGCGATCCGGGAAAACTGTCTATTGGTAAATTAGGTTTCTGAGAACCTAGCTGCCAGAGAAAGGGATGCAGGAGTGGCTCGGGTCGCCTTCCGGGAGGTGGTAATAGCCACAAATAATAGAGTTTCGGCAGGTGCTCCTAGGCTCACCATCTCAGAACAAACCAGAGGAAATATTATGTTAAAGGAATGGGAGCATAACATCACCGAAGGCAAGCAACAAGCTCTGAAGATAACCAATTCCTTGGAGGAGGCTTTAAATTCTATAGACGGTGAGCTACTGGGCATTGATAGTGGAGGCGACTCCGAGATGTTGATGCAGATGAATGTGGAATAGATCTCACTTGATCTGAAAGAAAAGGAAGAGAGAGATTCGGCCGATATCTCTCAGATGATTGTGGTGGGCATAGTCCAAGTTGATAGGTGCATGATCAAACCCAGCGCGCAACTATGTGCCATCGACATCATCGATGGAAGGATGGAGGACAGGCTACAACAGTTAGCCCGTGAATGTTACTTCTTCGAATCCAGTTGTCAAGCTGAACCATCGCGGCTAATATCTCAGCTTGTGGACAGATGTATCGCATGTACCGGGCTCACACAACGGCAAACACCTGGCACCAAATAAAGACAGAGTAGGAGAAATGGAGTGATTTCTCTCTTCTCTGTCATAACCGAAATTTTGTGACTATTGAGATTCTACCTGCTTTGCAAAAATTGTATAAATATATCCCAGAAAGAAATAAACAAGGCTGGACCTTTTTGAGTCGTTTGTAATAGAGTTTTTACATTGAGAGTTAATACAAGCAGATCTGGAGATTCTCAATTCCATCACTACTGTATTACAAGTTTGCTTCCTTGTATCTCATTTTTCCATTTCATTTCATATTCTTAACTGATGTGCTTCGTTATACTTTAGTACGACCACTACTATAGCGAATGAATTTTGGTTTTCTGTAATTGTTTATTGTCTTTCCTCTGCACCAACTATCAGCGGGTGTAAGAGCAATCTGCATTTTCAGAATTCTACATATATTCTATGCTACGTCGGTTATTTCCTTACTAATTTCCTCTTCTATTTATATGTGAGATTTCCCTTGTATAGGAGCCTTGCGTTATATACAGCTAAATTTTTTTCTCCCACTTCACACCTTTTATTAAAATATAATACAGTTACGGGAACGAGCCTTAGATTTGTATCCATATTTTATTTCTGCAATCGTAAATTCTCTTTTATACGACCAAACTGAGACAACACTTAATCTCTCTTAAAGTCCTTTCTACCTTTACTGTTCCCCCATGACAGTTCCTGTACCAACTCAACCTAACGTTGAACCCGGACTATTGAATCAAATGCACATTGCCTTAAACCTCTTCGACACCATCCTTAAAATGGCAACTAACCGGGCCAAACTTGAACAATCATAGGAAACCATTGAACGAGACATAACTATCCAGGAATAGTTGGAAGCTAGACAATGCCAACGTAGGAATCTTCCCTAGTTTCCTTTACCGAAAGGTTTACACTTCCCTCTTCTACACCTATTACCCACTTTCGGATGCCTTGACACTGTACTTTTAAGCCTTAAGTACAGACTCAGGAACAACACCACATAAGGGAGGGGATATGTACCTGGCGTCGACCAATACACAGTCAAATCAAGATATTTGGTTGATTGATTCAGGAGAATCATATCATATGCACTACACAGAGATTGGTTCTGCGAATATGAATGATATGAAGGAGGAGAAGTGTTCTTGGGGGATGAATCGACAACCAAAATTTTCAGATGGGGAAGAGTTCCACTGATACTGTAGGATGGGAGGAGTAGAACCCTTCCAGGTGTGCTACAAATTCTAGGTTTGGAAAGAAACGGTATATCTATCAGCAAGATGAGTGATGCAGGAGTGCACACTCTATTTCAGAAGGATTCATGCAAGATGGCCAGAGGTGTGATGGTATTAATGAAAGGAGTTTGGATTGGAACCTTATACAAGTTACTAGGGAGTGTCGACTCGACTGGATGCAATAACATCATTGTTCTTGAAGTTGACTCGACTTCAACTCGACTCGACTCAGGCTGAGTCGATTCAAACCGACTTGAAAAGTCATCATAAATTTGACCCGACCATGCTATGGCACAAGAGGATGGGACACATCGAATAGAAAGGACTTCGATCTATGCATAACAAAAGTATGGTCAAAGAATTTCCTGAATGTAATTTAGAAGCCGAATTTTTTGAACATTGTATATATGGTAAACAAAGTCGGGTGAGGTTCCCATCTGGAGCGACAAGGGAAAATGGTATTCTAGAGCTGGTTCATAGTGATGTGTTTGGCCTTGTTATAGTGCCTTCACTTGGTGGATCCCTTTATTATGTCTCCATAGATTATTTTTCCAGGAATACATGGATATATTTCCTGAGGAAGAAATCAGAGTTTTTCGAGAAATTCAAAGAGTTTAAATCTCTTGTAGAAAACTAGATAGATAAGAAGATTAAAGTGATGAGGAATAATAATGGTGGTGAATTATGTGAAAAATAATTTGATCAGTTCTGCAAGAAGTGTGGCATAGCACACCAAAATACCACGCCATATACCCCACATCAAAATGGGATTTCCGAGAGAATGAACAAAATATTGATGGACAAGGAAAGGATCATGCTCAGTGGTGTTGGGCTCGCACAAGAATTCTAGGTGGAGGCAGTTGACACTGCAAAATATATTTTGAATATGTCTCCTTCATCGACACTAATCGACAGTACTCCACATGAGGTATGGTTGGGTAAGAAGCCTTCGGTTTCACATCTCAAAGTATTTGGTTGTGATGCATTTGTGAATGTTCCCAAGGAAAAGAGGAGAACGCTGGGCAAGAAGGCAATCAAATGTGTTTTCATTGGATACAATGAAGGAATGAAATGATACAAGCTATGGGATATTGCATCAAGTAAAACAATGTACAGTCAATATGTGGTATTTAGAGAAGTTAGAAGTAATTCTGAGCCTGGGGAAATTGTTCATACCGATAATAATATTGAGACGATGTGGCTTGAACTGAGGAACAAAGAATATGATTCAAATGAGTTGACTAAATTAGAAGAAGATGTAGAACAACCAACCCGAGTTGTAAGGAGGTCAGAAAGAGTAAGAAAATTAGTTGAAAGGTATAGTCTGCTCGACTTTTGTTCCACATTCATGTTAACTGCCATCGACGATGAGCCCAAGTCAGTTGGGGAGGTAGTCGACTCAGCAGAGGGAAAACTATAGAAGGATGACATGGTTGAAGAGATGGAATCCTTGCACAATAATGAGACATGGGACACATTCAAGTTAACTAGTGGAAGAAAACTTGTTGGTATAAAATGGGTATTCAATAAGAATATGAATGCAACAGGTCAAGTCGAGAAACTCAAATCTCGATTGGTAGCGAAAGGATATTCCCAATTCGAAAAATTCAACTTTGGTGATATTTTTTCCCCTATTGCAAAATTAAATTCCATTAGAGTACTAATGTCTCTGGCTGAAAAATTCGATCTGGAAATAGAACAAATGGATGTGAAGAGAACTTTTCTACATGGGGACCTGGAAGAAGAAATCTACATGAAACCGCCTGAAGGATTTGTAGTAAAGGGAAAGAAAGATTTGGTGTGCAAACTGAAAGATCCCTTTATGGTATAAATCAATCACCAAGGATGTGGTACCAAAATTTTGACACATACATCCTTAGTTTTGGGTTTGTAAGAAGAAAAGTGGATTATTGCATATACTCCAAAGAATAAGATGGGTGTTCCATATATGTAGCATTGTATGTTGAAAACATGTTGTTGATTGGAAACAACATGGAGGTAATAAAGGAGGTGAAGAAGTAGTTATCCTCCAAGTTTGACATGAAGGATCTTGGTACAATGAACTTCATTTTGGGAATGTATATTAAGAGAGATTGAGAAGATAGAAATCTCTGGTTGAACTAGACGAAGTATATTGAAACAGTTTTGAAACGTTTCAACATGTTGGATTGAAAACTTGTGAAGATTCCAATTCTTATGGGAGCAAGGCTAACTGTTGAACAATTTCCAAAGACACATGAAGAAATAAAGGACATGACATGTGTTCCCTATGCAAATGTTGTTGGTATTCTAATGTATGTGATGGTATTCACTCAACCAGACATTTCCCATGTAGTGGGAGTGTTGAGCATATACATGTCAACACCTGGGAAGGAGCATTGGACAATTGTCAAAAGAGTATTAAGGTATTTGTGTGGCACAAAATACTATGTTATATGATACCAAGGAAAACCTGGAGGTGATAGTGAGTTAAATGTACATGGATTTTTGGACGTTGACTGCGTTGGAGATTTGGATCGATGGAGTTCGACCAGTGGATATGTGTTCAAAATGTTCGGTGGAGCAATCAGTTGGATGAGTAAGCAACAGGTGATCGTAGCCCTATCAACAATAGAAGATGAATACATGGAAGCCACTAATGGAAGCAAAGAAGCAGTATGGCTGCAAAGGTTGTGTTCACGAATCAGGTTTAAGCAGAGAGCTATGAAGATAAATTGCAATAGTCAACGCACAATATTTCTAGAAAATAACCCTGCTTATCATTCTAACACTAAGCACATTGATGTACAATACCATTTCCTGAGAGAGATGGTGGAAAGAAACAAAGTGTTGTTGGAGAAATTAGGCACGTTGGAAAACATAGCAGACTCATTGACCAAGTTTGTGAGTGTTTTCAATTTCTCTTGGTGCAAAGAGGCAATGGACATTGTTGCCCTGGGTCTGTCAATGAAAGTTCACAGGTCTACCGGTTTAGACAAAAAAGAAAACAAGTGGGATAATTTTGGGTTGTTATATTCTTTGTAGTGAAATTCCAGTTGAGGTGGATCAACTGACAGTCGAAGTCGAGGTGGATTGACAACAAATTGAAGGTTGAGGTGAGTCGACTAGGTAAAGTTGAAGGTCGAGG
The DNA here is from genome assembly GCA_009831015.1 of Picea engelmannii. Classification (NCBI taxonomy): domain Eukaryota; kingdom Viridiplantae; phylum Streptophyta; class Pinopsida; order Pinales; family Pinaceae; genus Picea; species Picea engelmannii. The sequence goes on along the minus strand of ML789716.1, from coordinate 709,711 downwards.
TGAGTCAAATGGGTAAATTCGAAGTCGAAGGTCGAGGTGGTTCAACATGGTAAATACATTGATAGAAATTCAAAGAGGTCAACCAACAAGAGGTCTATAGGTGGGCATGTGGCAACCAACTGAAGACCAAATGAAGGTCGAATGGTAGTCAATGGTAATACGACTTGATAGTAGACTGTAACAGAATCTTGAGATTCATGGGATTTGTAGCCAATGATATGCATGGATATGTAACTATTTTTGGGCGCCTTTTATTTAGGGTTTTTCCTGCTGTAAAGCCTATAAAGAAGGCATGTTGTAATTTTTTAAAATATAATCTTCAAAATCAATCTTGAGATGATAATTTCCATAGAGTTTGTAATCGTAGAGGTTGTTGGTCATGTAGATGTAAGACGAATTGGCTACATGGTTTTTCTTGTATAAGAAAGAGGGTATGATGTAGATTGTGTATTACGTGTGGACCAAGGTTAGACATGTAATATTTTATTCTAAATGAATAAGACAAAAAGAGAGCAGAATGCTCAAGGAATGTTGGTTTTCTCAGTTTGGGTTTCCAAGGTAAAATATATATGTACTGTGTGTTTTCTTTGTCATTTAATTTCTTGATTATATATTTATTCTTCTCTTCTTCTAGGTTTAGTGTGGAAATGTGTCTCATTTCCTAACAAACATTCCCCATTTCTACATCTATTGTACAAGTTGAAGTCATTTAGCTAGGTGATATTTATGCTCATGGAGCCATCTCTTACATAGTCTTGATTAAAACTCGACCATTGCTCTGTTGTGATAATTGTATCAGGACAAGCGACAAGATGATGGTGAGATTTTTTCAGAGGTGGGTTAGAATCGATCTACATGAAATGCAAGATTATTGCATTCTATGGCTTTCAACTAAAGCAATTCAAATCCATCGAGTATAAGTTGAAGGTTAGAGAGATAAGAAAAAAAAAAAAAATCTTTTGAAGAGAAAGGACTCCCCAAGCCTAGTGTCCTTTGAATAGAAATCAGGAGGTCAATAGGAGGTTAAGATACCTCCTTGAGTATTAATAGCAGGCGTTGAGAAATGTTATAGTCTTTCACATCAAAATATTCCAAAAAATGAATCATATATCTTTAAAAACCATGTGATAAAGAGAAAGATTGTAATAATAGATCAGATTAACTACTTGTACCTTCCAATGTAGCTGCGACGTTCACAATATTCGATCCAACTTCCAATCATCCCACACGATGTGAAGATCTGAGGGAATTTGAGGGGAAATGTCACTAATTTGTGCAATTCTTTTAAATTTTTCAATGATAAAGCTTACCAGTGATAGGAACGTCCTCACCCAACTTAGCCATCGAATCCATTGTTAACGACAATGACACAACCTCTATGTTTTTCAATGATGTACATGGAGGAGAGGGATCTTCAACAAATATAGAATTTGGTGTTCCTTCGTCTCCGATCAGTTTTAGTTCAATTCCTTACATGCATTGAATAGAAAAATATATATTCCCTCGCTAAACATCTGCAATAATTATTTTAGAGTGCACACTTGCATATTGGCCACTATCCAAACTCCAATTCCCTTTAGCGTAGATTCTTAGGTGGATGTAATAGTTTTTTAGTTAACAAGAATATCGACAAATTTTGTTTTAACTTTGTCATTGTTCATCGACCGAGTTCCTATTAAGTTCAGTAGACTTCCTATTAAGTTCATTGATGCTATCAACAGACTTCCTTTAAACCTTTCCAAACCAATTTGACAAACTTCATGTTAACTCTGTTGTTGGTTTCAATGAACTTCATGTTAACTCAGTCAGTTACGTTAGCCCACTTCTTCTCATTTTTGTCAGTGAATTTAAAGCTTATGATTTCATCATTGCAATTTTCCCTTTGTTTCTTTTCTTTTGATTATTATATATTTAAATAAAATCTAAATTCAAACAATTTAAATTTATTTAAATTTACATTTTAAATGGTGAAAAAAGAATATAAAATCAAATGAATTGGGTTAAAGTCAACTAAATTTACAATACAAAACTTTTGGATTCTTTGCATAAAACATCTCACCTAAATCAATTTCGTGTGGGAGGCGAGAAAACTATTTTGCAAACATCTTGCTGACGTTGTTGGAGGAAATTGTAAATCTTCATAACTTGCTCATATGTCCTCTGATTGGGGCATAGATTTTTACACCAAGAAGAGCATGGAGAGGTTCTTTTAGTGAGTCTATTGCCCATGCCATTCAAGTGTTACATCTGTGTAATGACCGATGAGGTGAGTTTTGGCAAGGAACCTCTTGGTGATTAGTTTTGACACTTTCAGGCATTGGATTTTGATTATGTGAGTTGTGTTGGAATCATAATCGTGAAATTACTACAATTGGATTGTTTTAGGGAAGATGAATTCACTTTGACGAAAGCTAAAAAATAACACTCAAAGTCATTTTTTAATGGACATTCTGGTCTCATTTTCGCTATCACTTCACCCAAATTTGATTCCATAAGTTCCTATGTCATTTGTGATGTGTAGACTCTTAATTCATATATTGAAAATGAGGTGATGTCTCAGTAGCACATAATTATAAACCTACAAAAACAACCAATTGATGTTTGGGGAACTCAACCCGGTGTAGAGCTGGGAGGACTGAATTTCTTCCGAAGTGTCTTTTAGAGCCAGCATAAGACCAACAGGTGGTGTGGTTAACCTATATGATGCTAGAATACATTTTCACGATCATGATTTAGTCATAGAACCAAGAAACACAAAGTAAACAAGATGGTACAATATGTGCAATGAAAGTTGTTAGCAACATAAACAAACCTAACTATGGTCGCAACATGAAGAATATTAAGCATGGTAGGTATCAATCATCAAATATATGTTTAGGAATTGAGACCTTAGTCATCAAAAAATGTAGGATATCGATTGATGGCGCAACAAGAAGGATCTGAGCCAAGAGGAGGATAAGATAGGCCTCAAGATGAAGGCAGGCCTTTCTAACTGGGTCAGCATTAGCGAGAGGAAGAAGAACATTGTCGTTACATTCAGTTCCAATGAGGGGTCGACATCCTCTTGTTAGTGAATCGACGACAAAATATGAGAGCTTATAAAAAAGCAACATGTCGGCGAGGGAGAGACGGACCTCATCGATATACAATGTGTTGGAGAGAAAGGGATGAACGTTGTTGATATATGATGAATCGGAGAGAGTGGAAGGAAATTATCTGGTGAAAGGCATGTGCGTAGTGAAGATAATTGTGTAAACATTACCGATGTGTCGGCGTTGATCACGTGAACTTCATTGGTGATAAAGATGTGTGTCAATGAGGTCTAGTGGAAACGCAACGATGCATCATCCAAGTTCGAAGGAAGGTGGTATATGTATCGGTGAAGAAATCACTGGCACACCAATGTGTAGGTGGAAGAAAGGATGTGTTTTCCAGTACAATATGTATCAACGGATGAAGAGGGAACTCGCTAAGGTGCAAATTGATAGGTTGAAGTGAATGAAGAGAAACTAGAAATGGTAAAGTGGGAAGAGCGGGAGGAAAACTTAGGCTTATCCATTCGCACGAGATAGAGAGAGAGAGAGAGAGAGAGAGAGAGAGAGAGAGAGAGTGCAAGGGTTCCAGTAGGAATATTTGGAGGGGGGCCCAATTTCTTGTCTTAGAGAGATTGTAATAAAAGAAAATTGGGAGGTTGTTGTGGGTGTGCAACAAGTTATTAGAATTTATGGTTGTGAAATTGAGCCTCATCTTTTTCCAGTGTACATTCCATCAAGGTTTTTTTCTCTAAAATATCTCAAACATAGATTGTCTTCTTATTATATCCACTTTCCCTCAAAAAAATCATAATTCAACCTTTGCTTTACCTACTCAAGTATTCTCATTTTTTGTTAAAATCAACTATGCACTTGATATTGTAGATAAAATGATTTCTTCTTTTGGTTGCAAGTTAGGTAATGTTTCGAAGTATGACCCCTACCACACTATATCAAAGAAATATGTTTCTTTGGATTCTTCAGCCTACATTCATCACGATGGTCCTAAAGTTGAAATGATGGCTAACAAATATATGTGGGAGGAAGTGTATTGCTTGATGAAAATGCATGTAGCAAAGACCCACCTTAATACTAGAGAAGTAAAAGAAGACCCAAAGTGTCCACTAGCATGGCTTCCAATATTGTTTATTCTAAGTGTAGTAAAATATATGTAGGACAAATGTCAAGTGGAGTCAAGCAAGTAGTCAAATCTATCACTGCATTGGTAGTTAAATTTTTAGTCAAGGAATATTTTTAAAGTAAAAGGAAAGAAATCAAAAGATCAAGTGATCTTGAAGTAATGAATACATGAGAGTTGGACCTGAAAAGGGAAAGGCACAAGATCAAGATAAGAAAATGATCAAAAATACATATGACGAGTCAGATACACTCTTGCAAGAAGATATGACAAAGCAAGTTGACACTCTCTTAGGAGAATCATAGACTAAAAGAGAAATTAAGCCGATGTTGGTATTCACTTCTTCACATATTCATGTAATTCAATATTGATCCGGAAATATCTTTTAATGACTGTGGTTGAGTTATTAATTGCATGTGTTAATTAACAATTTATGAAGTTGAATGAAAGAGGAATAATTTACTGAAGAATCAGAGTAGCCATAATATAAATATCTGAACTGAAGCAATAAGAACAAAAAACCATAACAAGAGAAGTGATAACGGAGTTTGGCACAAAATTGCCTACGTCTCTGGGCCTTTGTCTCAGTGGGGGAGGCTTCTTTATTAATTCTTCAATTCTTTCAAAGTATAGAAAAAGTACATAAAATGGATTTCATACTGGTCTCATTATGTTCTGCTCAACCTCAAAAATCCAACACAACTGACGGCACTGAAAAAGACTGAGTGTAGCTCCCGCAAATGGCCCGCAAATGTCTCCTTCTCAACAGCTTCCCTGCATAAAAATGGCTTTGGCTTGGCTTTGCTTCAACATAAATGTGTTTTGACTATCCTCCATGGCCTCAAAAAAGCTTGGTTTTTATAGATCTAAAGTTGGTTATCCTTCCCCAACTTCCTCCCAAAATCTGGGCTCAAAAAGAGTCCAATATCTCCCAATAATGGTCAAAATCTCCATTAACAGGCATAAAAATCAAATAAAAATCCAAAACTATAACATAAAACCCACTTTATGTTAATAATAGGGCTTAGCCCCCCAATACTAGTGTGTGCCCCCCTATTAATGGTCATATGGCATCATAATATGGCCAAGCGCCAACCCATAGGGCTGTGTGTTGGCCCCTTAGTCAGAAATCCATGGTCATGTGGCAATAAAACATAGGATCGTGCCTCCAATAATGCACCCATACCATGGTCATAGCCCCAAAATAGATGGTGAACGGTGCTTAACATGCGCGCTGGAGGTTATACATGGCCCACGCCCCTGTGGTTACATGCAAACAATGAAACCGTGGGCTGGGGCTTAGCCCCGATCCCTTTTTACCCATACACTAAGACAATACACTTTATTTATAATAAAGTGGGTTTCAATTAATAAGAAATAATATGGCACATTGGTGTTTGTTCCTTTCCCAAATCCTTGTGCTTGGTCATAGGTCATGGGATCGAACCCCATGAGCTCCAATACAATTTTTCCCACTCAACTAGTGATGGGGTGCCACCTGGCAGCCCATGTCTGGGCCACGTGGCGGCCTTTCATTGGCCCTCAACTGCCACTTGTCAATGTTTCATTGGTCCCTATCACTACCCAGTCACCCTTCTGCCTATGCTGCCACATGTCACTTTGTTGATGTAAGCATGATGACGTCAACAGGACGTCATGCTGACATCATCATTAACTTTTGCCAATTGACCTGTTGACTTTTTAGGTGTTTGGGAATATGATCAGAGTGTGATAACTCTCGCATACAGCGTCTGTTTGAGAAAGTAAATATATGGTCGGAATCAGTGCAACAAGACGGTCACAATGGAATTTCTTTCGTTCAATTACGAGAACTTTCATTTTTGAGCCTTTTCTGGACCTAAGAAGCCTCTTGGATCCAATTTTGGATCACACCTCCCCACTAAGGACCTTTTGGTCCCCAAAAGGTTACTGACCAGTTAACAAGCTCGGGATAGGACACCCGGCTTGCCCTTTGTCTTTGAACTCTGTCATGTGCCCCTGTCGCATCAAGATCAGTTGTAACACAATCGTGACAACTGACAGCATATTGTTAGCCATTTGAACCCTGTCACATTTTACTGAAGCCACTATCATCCATGTAGATAAAATTACTAATGATAGTATAAAAAACATGACTGCAAATGAGATGATGTACTTATAATATTTACACGATATGAGCTTATCTTGAAGCAACCTGTGATTGATTTTCCATTCAACAATCATTTCCTATTCTTGCTTAAGATCAATTACTTCATTTGAAACAATTAATGGTTTTTTTCTTGCTTGCACTACCTTCTTTAATTGTTCCATTGTTTGAAGTGTTTTATTTTCCTTAACATGATGAGCATGAACCACATAATCTTGACCTGCTTTGGTTAATTTATATTGATTCTTTGTCCTGTAGAAGATTGCTTTACAATCATATAAGTATGGACTACCTAAGACCATTCCACATTCACTTAACGACACTACATCACATGTTACCTCATCCACATACTTAGATGAAATTGCAAATTTTATTGTGCATTATTTTGTCATGTGCATTTGATGATGATTGCTTATCCATTTAAGTGTGTAAGGCTTACGATGTACTTGTGTTTTTAACCCCAATTGATTAACCAATTCTTATGAGATTAGTTTAGCTTGAGATCCATTATCGATTAATGTGTCTATCTTTGTGTATCGCATGATGGTCCTTATATGAAACAAGTTACTTCTACAATCAATGCCTTCACCAATTTTACCTGTCATACCAACCAATGAGACATTTGATTCATCACCTGAATCCGATCCTAAGTCTGTGGATCTTGTTGCTGCTGCAACTGTTTTCCTCCCTTTCTTTTCCTTGAACCACTTTGGCCTCTTCTCGGGATGCAACTGCCAACAACGGTCCTCATCATGCCCCTCTTTCTTACAATGCTTGCAAGAGGGCCTCTCTTCCTTTCTCACCACTGAACTTGTCTTTTTTCTTGTCCACTTCCTCTTGTCCTCTTTCCTAGAAGATGATTCCCCCAATACACCTGCTTTCCCTGCTTCAATGTATGTCACTTGAACAGAAACCTCATCAAGGTTACTAGGTCCAAACATGAATACAATGTTTCTAATATGTGCAGGTAAACCTCCTATATACTTCATAACGGTTTCATGTGTATGTAAAGGGATATCTAACATCAATGCCATTTTTTGAAAGCCATCTGTATACTCTTGCACTGTTTGTCCTTTTCTTAGTTTTAAAGATTGTCATTCAATTAATGTTTTTTCTTTATAACCCAAAGGATAGAATTGTTTCCTAAGTGAAGAAATGAAACTTTGCTATGATGGAAATACATTACCCACTTGTTGCGTTCCATTTTGCAACTTACTTTTCCACCAAATGAGAGTCGTGTCTGCAAATCTCAAAGAAGCCAACTTGATTTGTGTGGCCTCGTCCTTGACCTGTTGCACACTACAGTAAACTTCCATCTGCCTGATCTAATTGTCAAGTTTCTATGCATTTACTTCACCATCATATATGGGTATCTCAAATTTAACATCAAGTTTTAACAATGGCATTTCATTCTTATGTTTATGAACATGTTTCTTTGCATTGGACTTAGAACTTAAACTTGAAGAAGAAGGAGGTGATGATGAAGGTGAAGGAGGAATCTCAGGAGGATCCTCTTCCTCTTCACTTTTTCCCTTTGAATATTTCCCAAGAATTGGTCTCTTTCGTTCCAAGTAATCCTCGTACAAAACTTTCACCATCTCCGACATAGCAAGGAAAGTTTTTTGAAACTCTTTCTCATCAAGAGAAAGTCCCTCTTTCGATGCCATCTTCTCACTGTGAGAAGCTCTCTTTCTCAATCCAATTAATGGATTATCTGCAACAAGCTCGCCTTCACCACGCTGTAGCTTTTCCCTGGTTAACATGAAAAACTTAAATCCAAATGTCAACTAGCTCCGATACCACTTGATCCGAAAAGATATTTTAATGATTGTGGTTGAGTTATTAGTTGCATGTGTTAATTAACCATTTATGAAGTTGAATGAAAGAGGAAGAATTTAATGAAGAAGAATAGCAGCCATAATAAAATATATAGATTTGAACTAAAGCAATAAGAATAGCAAACCATAACAAGAGAAGTGATAACGGAGTTCAGCACAAAATTGCCTACGTCTCTGGGCCTTTGTCTCAGTGGGGGAGGCTTCTTTATTAATTATTCAATTCTTTCAAAGTACATAAAAAATACATCAAATGGATCTCATACTAGTCTCACTATGTTCTTTTCGACCTCATAAATCCAACACAACTGACGACACTGAAAAAGACTGAGTGTAGCTCCCGGAAATGGCCCACAAAGGTCTCCTTCTCAACAACTTCCCTGCATAAATATGTCTTTGGATTGGCTTTGCTTCAACATAAATCTGATCTGACTATCCTCCATGGCCTCAAACAGGCCTAGTTTTTATAGATCTGAAGGTTATTATCCTTCCCCAACTTCCTCCCAAAATCTGGGCTCAAAAAGAGTCCAATATCTCCCAATAATGGTCAAAATCTCCATTAACAAGCATAAAAATCAAATAAAAATCCAAAACTATAACATAAAACCCCCTTTATGTTAATAATAGGGCTTAGCCCCCCAATACTGGTGCACACCCCCCTATTAATGGTCATATGGCATCTTAATATGGCCAAGCTCCAGCCCATAGGGTTGTGCGTTGGCCCCTTAGTCCGAAATCCATGGTCATGTGGCAATAAAACATAGAACCGCTCCTCCAATAATGCGCCCATACCATGGTCATAGCCCTGAAATAGATGGTGAACGGTGCTTAACATGCGCGCTGGAGGTTACACATGGACCACGTCCCTGTGGTTACATGCAAACAATGAAACCATGGGCTGGGGCTTAGCCCCAACCCCCTTCCGCCCACACACTAAAACAATACACTTTATTTATAATAAAGTGAGTTTCAATTAATAAGAAATAATATGGCGTGTTGGTGTTTGGTCATTTCCCAAAGCCTTGTGCTTGGTCATAGGTTATGGGATCGAACCCCATGAGCTCCAATACAATTTTTTCCACTCAACTAGTGATGGGGTGCCATGTGGCAGCCCATGTCTGGGCCACGTGGCACCCTTTCATTGGTCCTCAACTGCCACTTGTCAACGTTGCATTGGTCCCAGTCACCCTTCTGCCTGTGCTGCCACATGTCACTTTGCTTATGTTAGCATGTTGACGTCAGTAGGACGTCTTGCTGACATCATCATTGAATTTTTCCAGTTGACCTATTGACTTTTTAGTTGTTTGGGAATCTGATCAGAGTGCAATAACTCTCGCATACATCGTCCGTTTGAGAAAGTAAATATATGGTCGGAATCAGCACGACGAGTCGGTCACAATGGAATGGTTTTGTTCGATTCCAAGAACTTTCATTTTTGAGCCTTTTCTGGACCTGAGAAACCTCTTGGATCCGATTCTGGATCAAATATCCTATTGCAAGTGACAAATATTTAGTGATTTTAGTTGAAACTTAGTTAGAAGTTCAAAATGAGAGCAGGATAGAACCCTTTGTGTAAATGAACGAGTTGAATGAGAAGGAAAGGAATATGATTCTATGTAAAGGATCACAAATAGTGACAGGTGATCCTACTATCCCATAATTCTTAGCATCCAAAGACCATGAGACAAATCAATTTAATTTGTTAGTTCTACATCCTAAGCTCATGGGTGGTTTCAGTAAATTTGAATACAAAACTACATCTGTTCAAGTTGACCTAAATCAGGTCAATGCTATAGATACGATCAAATGGAACATATAGACAAACATGATGCTTTCTAGGAAGTTGATTCAATCAACATTTAATGGTAAAAATTTGCAAACTCTGGTTAGTAAATTAGACACTTATCTCAAGCATGAGAAAATAATCAATCGAGTCGGAGTGACTAAATTAAGTGATCTAGAAAGTAAAATCATTTCTTTGCTTAAGACATAAAGTAGCATAAAAAGTATTAAGAGTTTGCTAGAATCCAAAGACACAAAGATCAATATTTTGAAGTCTAAACTTAAAATTCCTCAATCTGAGCATATTGAATCAAAGGAATTAATAACTACTTATGATGAGAAAGTCGATCTAACTTTGTAGAATGGTAAGTTGATAGATAAAATCTCTCAACTGTCTAAAACATTATAAGAATTAAAGAAGGAAAAATCCAAACTAGCCAATGACCACCCACTTGAAGTGCAAAAGTTACAACAAGATCTCGCTAAAATATCTTCTCAAAGCAAGCCATTAGAAATTTTTCATATAGCAGATGATAATGACAAGATTATGAAGATATCTAGTAATGAGGACAATGTTGATTAGTAGTCGACAAAGTTGACATAATACAAGATGCAAGTCTCTGACTCGTCAAATAAAATCCAAAATTTAAATATTTCTAACAAAGAAAAGATAACTTGCTTGAATGATGTTCTTAAATAAAAGTAATATGTTATTGAGAAATTGTAGGTACATGTTAATAAAAAAATGTAGATATTGAAGAATTTTTTAAGGCTTAGGGAAATATTGAAAGACCGATGCATCAAACTTTAAATCCAGTTCTAGGGAAATAACATTTAATTGGTTCTAAGTAACATATTTAAGATAAAATCAGTGATTAGATGAGAAAATTTAGACCATATTTTGAGTTGTTTAATGCTTGTGAGATTGTTGTGATAGAAAATGTACAAATAGACAAAAAAAATTAGATCTCGAAATGTGTCTCCAAAAGATCAAGAAACAAAATAAATTATTAAACTCATTATCACATGAATTGCTAGATGCTCACTAGTACAAATGGGTAATTAGTGACTACGTGACCAAAAACATTAGTCACAACAGTTTTTTTAAGTTAAATACTACCAAAATTGAACAATTTTAAGTGATACAACTAAAAGTGACTAACTTTAATGATGAATTTAATCCAAGGATAACAAATATGACTAGATAAAAACTACATGAATATGAATTAGTAGTATTTATGTCGATGACCACTACCGCCAAGTAATTTTTAACAAAATCCTGAAATTTTTCACTTCCTTTATGCATAATGTGTAAGACTTTGAATTAACATCCTTGTCTTTCAAACCATATTTTTTTTGTGGAATTTGGTGAGGCCCTTTAGGGTAATGATGCAATCCATATTATCACAAGGCCCTTCATGGCAAGGACATATAAATCTTATAAGGTGTGAGCTTTATTTTTTTAGACTCGTCGAGGTTTAAAATTATGTGGGAGTTTAAAAGGGGGGCATGAAGAATTCCCTCCTATCACCTTATGAGGAGGAGGTGTTTTAGGAGAATCACATTTATGCAGGAGCATATTTTGCATTCAATTTAATGTTAGATCTCTAGAAGGTCTTAGGAGTTTTTTTAAGACTTGTAATTGTTTAGTTTTTTCAAGTTGTAATAGTCTCTAGAGTATCCGAGAATACAACATTTTTGCCATGAATGTAACAGTTATGTCTAATTTAGATAGCAGGTTGAAGAGTTAGATAATTTAGGGGAATAATTGGATTTGTTCCTATTTTCCAGGATTCAAATCAATTTATTGTGGTCAAATTTAGATTTCTTTTGTATTTGGAAAATATTTGATCCTATTTTCTATGATAGGGATCAGTTTATTGTTGATAATATAAACCTCTACTAGGCACATATTGAAGTGTGTGAGAAATGTGATACTTTGTAAAGGTCCAAGCGACTTGAGTAAGGAATCAAACTTTTCATTGGTGTATATCCTCATTCCTTTCAATAAAAATATCATAATTTGTGAAAACTTATGCGTGGGTAATTGGATTCCATTGGAAAATGTTTATCAGATCAAAAAGTCTTTAGATCAAATGTTTGGGCTCCATAATGGTTGAGTTAATTATTGTAGAAAGGTCGGGTTCTAGATCGTTCTAGTTAGAGCATGAAGTCGAGAGAGAACAAGTAAGAAAATTCTTTAAACCTTATGAATCTGTCTCATTTATTTCATATCCATCGTGAGCTTAATTTCATAGTGGATTTCTTAGTTCATGTCAACATTTTCGGTTATTTATTATTCTACTGGAATGATTATACATCACATCGAAAGCGTGAAACGAAATTGGTGTATCTCTCTCTATTAAAGCGTTGTCACGGGTTTCAGTTTGGTGTCTCTCCAGAATTGGCGAACCAACAAAATAGTCAAGTATCCCTAACTTTGATATCGGTCGACCTTTTTGTAAAAGCTTGTGAGTTATGTGTTAAATGCTTCTGATAATCAATGGATTATACAGTCCCAATGGTCTTCTTATCACATAGTTATAGTGGGTGCCAGGACCAACATGTAATACAGTTCCAAACAAAATTCTATGAATTAGGGTTTCGAGAAAGGGTTCTTTTAACCATATCAGAATCATGGAAGTTTTGTTAAAGAGGTAAAAGAATAGCTATGGTTGCTAATCATGATGTTTTTGTTTATTCACCATAAATATTAATAAATTGTGTTGGAACGAAATGTAAATCAAGTCCTAGAACCATACATGAACAACAAAATAAATGAGAAATAATGAACTTCCTTGAATGAAATGTGTAGCAAACGCCTTTGAGATTTCAAAAGTTAATTTTAATTTATTGTTTGAGTATATAACCAGTCTAGATTAGTATTAGTTTGGTATCATAGAAAAGACCAGGAAAGTTTTTGACAAATTAAAGATGGCATTTCAAATTCGAGGAGGAGGAGGTGGAAGTAAGAGAGGACGACATGTTGCAAATGTTGAAGTAATTGAAGAGATGTGAACTATTTAAGCACGATTGGAGGAAATGGAAGCTACCCAACTAAGAGGTGTTGACATAGGAGATGTCAGCGAAAGAGAAGAAGAATCTTCAAAAGAAGAAGTAGAACCTGAAGAAGAAAGTGTTGAGGAAATTTTCATTCGAGCCATCATGGGAGTTATCTCTAGATCAAGAATGGAAGTGACAATGTATGAAGGAAAATTCAGTGTGGGCGAATTGATGGACTGAATCAGTACCATGGATAAGTACTTTGAATATGAAAATGTTGAAGATGAGAAAAACATAAAGTGTTTTGTGACAAGGATATAAGGGCATGCATTTCTCTGGTGGGATGAAGTTCAAGATGAGAGGAAGAACAAAGGCAAGACACGAATCAAGAGCTGGGACATAATGGTAGTGAAATTGAAAGGTAAATTCATGCCCCCAAATTGTCAACTTAATCTTTTTAGACAAATGTAGAATTTGAGGCAAAGAGGTATGTCAGTAAAGGAATACATTGAAGAATTTTATAAATTGAATATAAGATCTAGTCACATAGAAGAAAACCAAAAGAAAGTTTCTAGATACCTTAATGGATTAAAATATGAAATTCAAGATGAAATTGGCATTTTATCTCCTAACATTGTTGAGGAATCATATCAATTTTCTCTTAAGGAAGAATAAAAGTTAAGAAGGAAGCAAATTCAAAGAGGAAGAGGTCACAGTTCAGCAAGAGGCAGAGGACAACAAGGTGGTAGAGGAGGATATGTGGCTCAAAAGGAAGAAACCAGCAGTTCACATATGTAAGAACAATCATCAAGAGGTGGTGATTTTAGAGGAAGAAGACCTTATCAAAGAGGTAGGGGTTTTTCTATCAGATGTTTTATATGCAATAACTTTGGGCATAGATCATATGAATGTCTAGAAAATGATTCGACGAGTAGGGGAAGTGAAAATGTTGTTCAAGTTGAGGAAGAAAGTGTGGAGTCACATGTGCATGAGAATGCACCAGAAGTTGGAGAGTCTTTGTTGTTGAAAAGAGTAATGGTAAAACCTCACAAGGAAATTAAAGAACCTACACAAAGGAAGACACTTTTCAAAACTATTTGTAAAAGAAAAGGTAAATGTTGTAAAATTATTATTGATAGTAGAAGTACTGATAATTTGGAGTCTACAGAGATGGTTGAAAAGTTGGCTTTGAAGAAAATAACACAACTCATTCCATATAAAGTACCATTGTTGCAAAAAGGACATCAATTGTTGGTGAATGAACAATGTGAAGTGGAATTTCAAATCGGAAGCTACAAAGACAAGGTACTTTGTGATATTATGACAGGAAGGCCATACACGATGGGAAGAGAAACACATATACTTTTGAAAAGGATGGGGAGAAGCACACTCTTTTTCCATTAAAATATGAAAGAACAAAGGAATAAATCAGTCATAAAGTGTTATTGGTTAGTGGAAAGGAATTCCTGTAAGAAACAAAAAAGGATGAGGCATATTTTGCCTTAATTGGAAAGCCAAAGATAATTCTCACTAGAACCAATTTAGATGATTTACCTGAATAAGTTCAAAATATGTTGAATGAATTTGTTGGCATTGTGGTTGATTATTTTCCAAGTGAGTTGCCTCCATTAAGAAGCATCATTCATCACATTGATTTAATTCTAGGGGATAATCTTCCCAATAAGGCAGAATATCGCATGACCCCATAGGAGAATGAGGAGATTAGCAAACAAGTGTAAGAATTGTTGAACAAAGGTCTAATCAAAGAAAGTTTGAGCCGATGTGATGTTCCTACAATTTTAAGTCCAAAGAAGGATGGAGGATGGAGAATGTGCATAGACTCCAGAGCAATAAACAAAATCACAATCAGGTATAGATTTCCATTACCTTGAATTGATGATTTGATAGATTGTTTGAGTGGTGCTAAGTATTTTTTAAACTTAGATTTGAAAATTGGGTACCAACAAATCAAAATTGGGGAAGGGGATGAATAGAAAACAACCTTTAAAGAAAGCAATGGACTGCATAAATGGCCAGTAATTCCTTTTGGACTTACCAATTCCCCTAGCACTTTTATGTGGTTGATGAATGAAGTACTCAAAGAATTCATTGGTTGGATTTTCATAGTTTATCTGGATGATATTTTGGTCTATAGTTAGTCTAGAGAAGAGCATTTGAGGAACCTCATATGGGTTTTAAATAAATTGCAGCAGGAAAAGCTACTAATCAATTTGAAAAGTGTAGTTTTGTGAAAACAAAGTTGGTATATTTGGGTTTTGTGATATCAATAGATGGCTTGAAGATGGATTAAGAGAAGGTGAAGGCTAAAATGAACTAGCCTACTCCAAGGATTGTTTTTAAGGTAAGGAGTTTCCATGGATTGGAAAGTTGTTATAGAAAATTCATCAAACATTTAAGTAGAATATGTGCTCCAATTATTAAGAGAATTAAAGGAAACAAACAACCATTTAAATAGACAGAGGCAACTGATAAAAGTTTTAAATTGTTAAAAAAGAAGATATCAGAACAACCATTTTATCTTTTCCATATTTTAGTAAACACTTTCAATTTGAATGTGATGCAAGTGGGATGGAAATAGGTGTTGTTCTAAGCCAGGAAAAAAAACCAATTGCTTATTTTAGTGAAAAGTTAAATGATGCCAAAAATTAATATTCTTCTTATGATAAGGAATTTTGTGTCATCATACAAGCACTCAAGAAATGGAAATATTGCCTCATGCCTGAGGAATTTTTTCTTTACACTGATAATCATGTCTTTCAATATAGCAACAACCAAACAAAATTGAATAAGAGATATGTTAAGTGGATTGAGTTCTTGCATAATTTTACTTTTGTTATTAAACACATAAGTGGACAATCAAATAAGGTGGAAAATGCATTAAGTAGGGTTAGTGTAATCTTACATGAGTTTCAAGTAAATGTTTTGGGGTTTGATGAATTGAAAGAAATGTATAAAGATTATGCATATTTTAAAGATGCATAAGAAACCTGTGAAAATATAGTAAGTAGAGACAAGAGTCCATGGTTGGATTACCTGATACAAGAAGGCTTATTATTTAAAGGCAACAAAAATTGTGCCTTCTAAGATGTTCAATGGGAGAAAAATTGTTGAAAGAAAAGAACAGTGGTGGATTATCAATACGTTTTGGACATGATAAGACATTTTCTCAGCTAAGTTCATTTTATTTTTGGATTGGTATGCTAACTAATGTCAAGAAATTTGTTGAAAGATGTAGGGTTTCTCAACATGCAAAAGGAAAGAGGAAGAATACTGGATTGTATCAGTCATTACCAATCCCAAACAGACCATGGGCTTCTGTGAGTATGGAATTTTTTTTAGGATTTCCAAGAACTCAACAAGGTAATGATTCTATGTATGTGGTTGTTGATAGATTCTAAAAAATGGCACACTTTATATCTTGTAAGAAAACCAATGATGAAACCCATATTGCAAATTTGTTCTTTAGAGAAGTTGTTAGGTTGCATGGTTTTCCAAAAAGTATTGTCTCTGATAGAGACACAAAATTTGTGGGTCATTTTTGGATAACTTCATGGAAAAATTTAGGAACCAATATCAACTTTAGTTCAACCTACCACCCCCATACTGATGGGTAAAAAGAGGTGGTAAATAGGAGTTTGGGAAATGTTCTAAGATGTCTGGAAGGGGAGCATCCCAAGCAATGTGATCATGTACTTGCACAAGCTAAGTTTGCACATAATGATTCATCTAATAGAAGCACATGTTTGAGTCCCTTTTAAATTTTATATGGAATGCATACTAGAGGGATTTATGAATTAAGAGATCTAGGAAAACAAGAAATGATAAGTGTCAATGGTGAATATTTTGCAGTAAGTATGCAAGAATTTCAAGAAAGAATTAAGCAATAGTTGTAGGATAGCAACAAAATGTACAAATATAAAGCAGAATTGAATTTTGAAGTTGGAGAGTTGGTCATGGGACACCTCAGAAAATAAAGGTTTCCTGGAGGGGAATATAACAAATTAAAACTTAAAAAATATGGACCATGTAAAGTGTTGAGAAAAAATTCCTCAAATGCTTATGAATTAGAAATTCCAAGTAACATTGGAATTTATCCAATTTTTAATGTATCTGATCTATATCCTTTGAAGGAAACACAAGCAATTCAAAAGATGCACTTAATAATGACAACATTCATACCATTGACTAGGAGAAACAACTACCTATAGCACAATGAAAATAGATTGAATCTATTTTGGACCAAAAGGAAGTAAAGAAGACACAAGGAAAAGAGTATTTTCAGTAATTAATAAAGTGGAAGGGACAACCACTAGAGGATTCCATGTGGATGACAGCCGCATAAATTTCTAAATATGGTACAAGTATTGAAGAACTCTTGGAACAAGCCCAAGAACAAGTCTTTTCTTCCCCGGGAGTTTGATGCAGGAGCATCATTTGCATTCAATTTAATGTTGGATCTCTAGAAGGTCTTAGGAGTTTTTTTTAAGACTTGTAATTTGATTATTTTTTTCAAGTTGTAATTGTCTATAGAGTATTCGAGAATAAGACATTTTTTCCATGAATGTAATAGTTATGTCTAATTTAGATAGGAGGCTGAAGAGTTATATAAGTTATGTGAATATTTGGATTTGATCCTATTTTCCAGGATTCAAACCTCCCTGTTTATAATATAAACCTCCTTTTAGGCGCAGATGGAAGTGTGTGAGCAATGTGATAGATTGTAAAGGTCTAAGAGACTTGAGTAAGGAATCCAACTTTTCATTGGTGCATATCCTCATTCCTTTCAATAAAAATATCATAATTTGTGAGAACTTTTGCATGGGTAATTTGATTCCATTGGAAAAAAATTATCAGCTCGAAAAGTCTTAAGATCAAATTTTTAGGCGTCGTAATGGTTAAGTTAATTATTGCAACAAGGTGGGGTCCCAAATAGACCTGGTTAGAGCATGAATTCGAGAGAGAATGAGTAAGAAAATTCTTTAAATATTATGAATCTGTCTCATTTATTTCAGATTAATCGTGAGATTAATTTCATAGTCGGTTTCTTAGTTACTGTCGACATTTTTGAATCTTTATTATTCTGCTGGAATGATTAAACATCATAGAGAAAGCGTGAAAGGAAATTTTGGTCTCTCTCTCTATTAAAGCATTGTCACAAGTTTCAGTTTGGCATCTCTCCAAAATTGGTGAACGAACAAAATAGTTAGGTATAGCTAACGTTGATATCGGTCGACCCTTTTGTAAAAAATTATGAGTTATGTGTTAAATGCTTATGATAGTCAATATATTATACAGTCCCAGTGGTCTTCTTATTGCACAGTTATGGTGGGCGATAGAACCATCATGTAATACAGTTCCAAACAAAATTCTATGAATTAGGGTTTCAAGCAAGGGCTCGTGTAACCATATTACAATTGTAGAAGTTTTGTTAAAGACGTAAAAGAATAGATCTGGTTGCTAATCATGATGTTTTTGTTTATTCATCATAAATATTAATAAATTTTGTTGGAATGAAATGTGAATCAAGTCCTGGAACCATATATGAACAATAAAATAAATGTGAAATAATGAATTTCCTTGAACAAAATGTGTAGCAAACGCCTTTGAAATTTAAAAAGCTAATTCTGATTGATTGTTTGAGTATATAACCAATTCGGATTGGTATTACACATCACTTCCTTCCCAACAATTATGAGTGTGGTATTGTTGGGTGTCAATGCGCTAGAGGCAATTCACTTTATGGGTTTAAATTTTTGGTCCACAATAAATTTGTCACTTTGGGAGTTTGTATGAAGTGCTTGAAATCAACAACCATTAAATTCATTAGTGGTTTAATTAGTCACTTAGGGTTAAGATTGAGGGGCTTCGTTTGTAAGGTCCAGGTGTGGATGTAACTTATCCATACATGAAGAAATTCAAATAAGATTATCTCTTCCAATCAGAAGTAGTTTTAGGTATTACTTTAGGAACAAAAGGTGGTTTCAACCTAGATAGTATTCGCAAGAAATCCATTATCCATTGTGGTCATTGTCAAGGATACCTCTAGTGGTATCACGTGATTTCTAATAACATATAATATTAGTCCCATGCATGATGCAAATACTACCTATTGAGCCCTCAACACACCCTAAAAATCCTATGTCAAATTTTACTTTTTGGGTACCACTTGATATTTTGCACTGTCTAATTCGACTTCATTGTGAAAATGTTGTTTTTTTCTTATCATCTTGGCTCTCATTAAGTATTTCAAAGTTTTCTTGAATCTATGAAAACTAACAAATTAAAAGGACTAACCTTTAAATAAAGAATCAATATCCAAAACACTTCACCTGATGCGCCCAAATTCGGCATCGAAAGGGTTTAAAAGATGAAGGAAAATCACTCGAAAAACCGCATTCGTCGAGCGTTGATCTTCATCGGCAAAAGGAAGTTTTCTTTCACGACTAGCATCACACAATGATATCGTTGACAACCGATCTCCTTTGGCATCGGTTAAAGGTGAAAAGAGTAAATTTTAACGAAGAAAGAAATGATATCATCGATGGCCAATACCCGACGCGCTTAGCAAAACAGAGAAGACTAAACTACGATGAACGTTCGGACCACGCTACAAGTTTTTCTCTGATCGCCGACTACTGAAATGTTTCGACATCGGGAGTTTTGAAGAAGCTAACCCAAAGAAAAATACGTGATAGGTTTATCCCTGATCATCGATCCCCGACATATTTTAGGCATCAACGATCCCAGGTTTAGTTTAAGAACGCACAACTGGAGGAAGGTCCGGACTCCGACTAATACTCGTTAGTTAATTCATCAATTTTAATTTCCACGTGTCCCAAGCCAGTCTCGCCACATCATCATCATACAATGAAATTGATCAGCATTGGAGATTTTTCAAAAGGACCGTTTGAATTTACCGATAAAACACATCACCCTCCGTGCCTTCATCGTCAACCCACGATGAATTAAATTGCAAGATTCGGAGTTAACTTGGAGGAAATACAGTTTGTCTGAAGGGCACAAACAAGGGGAGCTACACAATGAATATCAGGCTCGAAAATATGTTCTGAATGAGACAGTAAATTATATGGATGAAGAACACAAAAAATACATACACAAAGAAAAGAAACGATACATCCAACCGCTACAACCGGAATCCTTTCATCAAAGTTTCAGGACTTTTACATTAGGTTTCAATCGAGCTCAAATTACATACAATAGACACTATCTACACTATTTGGCCAACCAACCTGGTTTACGTTAAAAACATGAAAAATCTTCAAAAAATTGTCAAGATTGGTACCACGTCTAAGAATAAAAAATAGAGTTAGTTAATCCTGTCTCTTCTGCGCGCTGGCAAGATCCGCGCGAACTTTCTCCCCGACTGCGTAACAATCTCTAAGATGTTTCATATTTTGTTCCTCTGACGCCCTTTGTGCTTCGTGTAGCTGCACGATTGTATCTTTCTCTGCTCAAAGCTGTGTCTTAAGCCATGTCATGTTCCCTTCACGACCTTGTGATACTGACACCTCAAGGGTCTTTGCCGCCAACTGTCGTCTTAATTCTATATTTTTCTGGTAGAGTTCGGCGATGGAGAGATGGGCCTATTTCAATTGTTGAGCTGGCTCTCGAACGTTGGTGTCTGTGGCATCTGTCCTCCTCATTATGCTCCTACATCCCTGACTTGAGACTTCAACAGGCTCTAGCCGAATAGCATGCATAAGTAATTCCTCGATAGTCGATCTTGCGCATGGATCACTTGGGATTTGGGTTTCCCCAGCTTCCTTATTATTCCTTAGCCTTCCCCTTTTTCGGGGTATCTTCTTTTGGGGAGGCACGTCTTCCAACGTCCTTCCATCTGGCACAACTTCTTCCACTTTAGCCTTCACACGGTGCGATATCATCATTTTTGTGCATAGGTAGGAACCTTCCTTTGAAACCTCGGGAATGCCTGTTGCGAGTAAGAACGAATCCCAGGTGCTTTGGGGCTCAAGCCTTTCAATTATGTTGCTTCACGTGCCCCTTCTTATGTTTTGAGGGGTTCCCATGGTGTGACACATATCTGTCTTATTCCCGGGGAATTTGGAGAGGGTCTGAAGGAGAAAAATTGATCAATCTGAGCTCGCTAGACAAACTACATACAGTGCATAAGCTCTGTTCGTGAGTAGAATACATGAAGAACATCCAGAATTTATAACAAAGCGGACAGTGGGTGGAAACGTGTTAGAGAACATTGAATTCATGGTGACTGGATGTTTTGAAGCGAACTAAAGATTTTATGTGGCACATCCACGCGACAAGTATGTTTCACTGCGTGTGGGATATAGTCGATAGGAGTTACAAGGCATGCATAACACGAGCGCCATGATTTTTTATTCTTCCAGCCTTCATGATGAGATGATGATGGTTGTTTCACTTACCGACGTGACCTCTATTTAAACAACTTGCCTCTACCTGAGGCACCTAACGACTTCCCTTATGACAGGACCCGACTCTTTTGGAACATACTCGTACTCTTAACACATGTTTGGCTCTGACATCTTTTCCCGACTCCAAGGGCCAACCAACCACTAGCGTAACTTCGACTCTCATGTTATTTTGTACCCGATCTTTCATGTTCTGACACACAGACCCAACCTAACTAAGATAAAAATGATGGCACTAACAGAAGCGAAGAAAGCGATTCGAAAGATGCAGATATCTCATAAGTATCAAATAACCAAGTTTAGCAGGATTTACAAATATGTACCAGTCTGGATTTCTCATTCCTACACTATATACATGTATTTTACCCAGTGTTACTCTATACGCGGTCTCTAAAGGATTTCAGTTTTTGATTGCAGGAAAGATGCCTCCGATTATTGGACAAGAATAACTCAGGAGCCTCATCGGGAAATCCAAGAAAATGGGCCAAGTGCGAGAGGAACTGGACAAAAATCAACAAGAAAATGAAGGATATTAGGCTCTCTGAGTTTGGCATGCCCGATGACTTCATTGACTTACATGAAATAATAAAATCATGCACCGAGCGAGATTCATCATGGATTGAAGAAATAGAAAATGTAATAGACACGGTGCCAAGTCAGGTGCGACAATTTATGGAACACTCAATCAAATCTCGAGCTATGCTGCAACAGTTAAGTGCCAGTCTAGTCAAGTATCAGGAACATGCGGTAGAGATAAGAGAAATTTACGCGGCCCCAATGGAACAACATATATTTCCATACGCCAACACCTGCGAGGAGTTGTTCATCCAGTGGTCGGAGTACGAGAAGAGTCACCCTTTTAAGTGATATCTTGAGACGACTCTTAGACAAACTGATAGGAGAGAATGCCACATAGGGAATTCTGTTTTACTCATCTACACTTTAGCCATTATTTTTAGTTAATTTTATGTTATAAATAGGAGCATCAACTGATTAGTTAAGGGTCGATAGTTGTTGCAAGAAACTCTCATTTTTTGTTTTGTTAAGAATTATTTTAGATCTACCTTTAATTGAGAAGTCCTTCTGGACCAAAGACAAGTTTAAGTTTTCATCAAATGCATGTATGATTGGATGTGGAGAAGAACTATTTCCTATCTCATCTCATGAATGGATGAAGTAATGAGTAAGAGATATTAAATCTATTGATAAGTTATCTGATGCAATGTTTTACAGTTCTTTCTTTAATGATGAAAATGAATCGTTGTGTTATTTTGTGATGGATGATTAGAGTTGAGTGAATTGTTTTAATTGTCGTCGTTTATCACATTCGTGTTTTCTTTTGATAAGTTGTATCTCAGTCGGTAATTGGAATATTCACATGGTTAATGTATTAGTACTAGGCCTGTGGTTGACGATCATTGCCAACACGCTCGAGTAAAGGGTTATCCCTAGCTCAGTCTCTTCTCCAATAGTTTAGTTTGTTCCCACTTTTTTACCTAGTTGGTTTATATCGTCTTTATCTTATATCAGTCTTGCCTAAGAGAAAAAACACAAAAAAGAGAATGTTTGAACTGAAGGAGAGAAACCTTCACAAGAAAACATAAATCCCATCAATTATTTCGGTCGGGTCGCAAGATCTAGAGAACCATTCCACCATTAAACGTTGCAGAGTCTAATTGGGCCTCGGTGGCGATTTTGGTTCCCGTTTTTTATTTAAATGGATTTAGGACCCATCAACAGAAGTGGAGCTAGAAGGAGGGCATGAAGAATGAATGGTTGAATACATATTCCATATAATATTTCAGACAGCCTATAGATTCAAAACAACCCACATGCATGGCTAGTCATTTCGAAGACATCCCACACACACTGAGTACTCCTAAAACAAGTAACTCACCCCAGCCTGAGGAAGAATGTTTGTTCCATGATATACCTTATGCTCTTCCTCACAAGGAATTAAATCAATTCAGAAGAATTACAAGAGCATACGCTCGACAAATCGGTGCACTGTCTTTAGCTCCGATACTTCCTTGAAGACAAAAAATAAGCAGACCAATGGTCGATACCCCCGAACAGGTTTTTGTGCACACAATAGAAGAACTTATAGATTTTGCAATCACTGAAATCAAACATCCTCTTAATTTAATCCCTGAAATGCCAGCCGGCGACGTCTCTGAGCCGAACAATTTTTTGGAAGAAGAAAATTTTAACTCAGGATCTGAAGATATGGAAGAAAAAAAGGACCATGATGAAGAAAGGGGAAACCCACCTCAAAAAAATCAACCTTGGCTGGAAAGAGATGCTTTGGCCATCTCAGGGCGAGTCCATAACCTTCCCCGACATCCAGAGAAGTTACTTCCTAAATTTGACCCGAAAACCTCATGACTACCTGAAGATCATATCAAGAAATTCATACTGGATATCAGACTGATGAATGTCCAACATGAAGATGTAGTTTGCAAGTTGTTCCCCTACACTTTTGATAATTCAGATTCCATGTGGTATTTTAACTTACCTGTAGGATCCATAACTAGTTGGACGAAGTTCCAAAAATATTTCCTAGATAAATTTGCAGAAGAAACTACTACAGGAGCTTTGATGGATGAGTTATTCGTCGCCACCATGAATTTGAAGGAAAGGGTCAAAGACTTTAATCAAATATTTATCATCATATTAAACAAATTCCAGCCCGAAGATAAACCTACTCAGGAGTTTCAAATAGAAGTATACGCTAATGCTCTCCCAGCTTCTATTTCCATGTTTGTGAAGAGGGCTTCCAAACGAACCCTTGCTGAGAATTTTGAAGAATCCAAGACGATAGAGTTCCAAATGAAAGGATGCAAAGAAAGTTAGGTCTCCTTAGTTAAGAAATAAGTTCAACCCCCTCCCTAGAGAGGACTATTTCTCACTAGACCCCTAGAAAAGAAAATAGAACAAGGTCTTGAAAAGGGTAATGGAGACATAGAAGACCTACAACGCATGGTTAAGAAGTTATCAAACGAAATCATAGACATGAAGAGAAGTGAAGGGGAGGGAAACCAAAGCCATAGACCCTATAAGCCTTTCTTTAAAAGAAATCCACCTTTCAAAGAAATTGAACCTCCCCCCGCCAACCTAAACATCGATCTAGGAAATGTAGCATCTGATTCTTTCTACACTTATCACTTGGAAAACCACTCTGAAAAGGACTGCCCCTAATGGGCGCATGCCATGAATTTTATGGCCAATCGATTTCTAGATGAGGTTTCCCTAACCGAACATTCAAGCGGTTCAATTATGAATTTCATTGATCAGGAAGAAATCTCTCCACCAGAAGATACAACCATGTTGATATGGGATCTTGACCTAGCCATGCCTTCCGACGACCTATTTGAGGTTCAAGAATCACCCGCAGAGGTATCGGTGGTGTAAATGCGAAGTAAAGGTCAACCTGTCTCAAATGACCTTGCTACTACCCAAAATTCAGGAGGAAGATCAACTCCCAATCACCCGAAAGCACCTCTTTCCCTTGTAAGAACCCTATAAGAATCCATACCCGAGAATCGCCCAAGCTCGATTACAACATAGTAGAAGATCTGAAGAAGTTGAAGGCTAATATTTTAGTCATGGACATATGTAGAATCCCTCATCAAAAAGACTTCCTACTACAATCTTTGAACTTGGTAGAAAACCCTACGACAAGCAATGATTAATAAATAAATCTAACTCCAACAGATCTAGTAAATAAACCAACTATGAACACCTATTCTGAAGATAAGAAGGGAAAACATTTTGTCCCACCGTTCCTTTTAATGTTTGAATTTTTCAACAGCAACCTCTACAATTGTTTGGCCGACTCAGGAGCATCCTCTAATGTTATGCCACTTCCTATTTGCAAAAAAATAAACACAGTACCTATCAAAAGTGAAAAACATGTAATACAACTAGACAGAACCCAGGTGAAAGTCATGGGAGAGCTCAAAGATGTAATGATCCTAATAGCGACACATCCTAAGTTTGTGCAAGTATTTGACATCATTATAGTAGAAATTCCAGAAGCTTATGGGATATTATTAAGACGAGATTGGTCTGAGAAGTTAAATGGATACTTTAGTACAGACTGGGCACACCATTGGCTACGATTGAAGGGACACAAAAATATGATCAGAATTGGTAGGGAAAGATATCTAAAACATATTGTCACTGACCTAGAAACCCTAAATGAACCCTCATCAACATATTTCCCTATGCTAGGCAATTATTCCTATGATTGCTACTTCAGGAAATTCTCCCCTCTCTCATCTAATGTCCCTTTCACTCAGAACTCCAAAATTATTTTTCAAGAGGAGTTGCCGACAACAGTGGAAGAAACCCTCTTCTGCCAAGAACCTGCGTTAGAAATCACATAACCAGGAGGAGGAAAATAGGAAAGTGATATGGAAGGGGAAATTGATACATGTTTCCCACAAGTTTAGACCCTATATTTTGATGGATCTAAATCGCAAGAAGGGTCAGGGGCATGGTGTATCCTCATTAATCCCAAGGGCAAACGACATCTCCTGTCTTGTGGACTAGAATTCAAATGCAAAAATAACACTGCCGAGTATGAGGCTCTAGTACAAGGGCTAAGGAAAGCCATAGACCTAAACGTCCAAGAATTGAAGGTTTTCATAGATTCTAAAATCATATTCAGATATATAAGGAACACTATACATTTCAACTATCTACATCTAAAGAATTACCAACAGGAAATACACGAGCTAATAGAGCATTTTGAACCTTTCAACATTTCAGTGATTCCCAGAGAAAAGAACATTCTTGTTTATTCTCTAGCCACCGCTACTTCAAGGCTATCACCTCTATAAGATTATGAAGCTTCCTGGTTTACTGTGGAATTTCTATACAAACTATCGGTGCCCAACAATATTTCTAGTTGGAAGGTCTTTGAAGGAGATGAACAGATCATAAATTTTTTGACTAACCAAGATAATTTCAAAGACTTGGCTATTGATGATGAAGTATTCCAAGAAAAATCAACAGAGGTCAATCCTCAGACAAATCA
This sequence comes from Picea engelmannii, assembly GCA_009831015.1. Taxonomy (NCBI): domain Eukaryota; kingdom Viridiplantae; phylum Streptophyta; class Pinopsida; order Pinales; family Pinaceae; genus Picea; species Picea engelmannii. The sequence continues at coordinate 683,287 of ML789716.1, read as the reverse complement.
ACCAACAAACCGATCGAAGTCCCACACGATACCAAAGGGGATAGCTAATTTAGAAAACCTTTTTGACCTAATGGAAAGGTTTAAGGGGTCTAAAAATGTGAAGACCAGTAGTTCTTGTCCCATGCATGAAACTATACATCTCATAACCCTGAAAAACCCAAAAAACGTAAACCTCAACAAGACCATATCTAAGGAGGAAAGGAAGGCCTATCTCAAAATATTCAGACAATATCAAGATGTCTTTGTGTATTCCTACCGAGATCTGAAAACTTATGATACCCATATCATTCAACACACTATCATGTTAAATCCTGAAGTAAAACCATTTCAACAGAATCTCTCAAAGTATCACCCTTCCCTAGAGCATCTCATGTGTCAGGAGTTAAAGAAACTATTAGATGCCAAAATTATCTTCCAAGTTAGACACTCTGCATGGGTAGCTAATTTAGTTCATGCAAGGAAAAAGTCTAGGGAGATTCACTTATGCATAGATTTCAAAAATCTCAACAGAGCTTCAGAAAAGGACAACTACCCAATTCCACCGATGGAGCAACTCCTGCAGATGGTGTCTGGCTCTAAATTTTTCTCCTTACTAGACGGTTTCTCAGGGTACAACCAGGTTTTAGTTTTAGGAGAAGATTGCTTGAAAACTACCTTCTGAAGCAAGTGGGGAGCTTTCACTTACAAACGCATGCCTTTTGGGTTAATCAATGCAGGAGTGACCTTCCAAAGGGCCATGGACGTAGCATTTTTGGGACTAATCAACAAGTGTGTAGTAGTGTATTTGGACAGCGTAACTGTGTATTAAAAGAACAGAGAAGATCACATCCAACACTTAACTCGGATTTTCGAAAGGTGTAGGAAATACGGAATATCCTTAAACCCTAAGAAAACTATTTTCAGTGTCGAGGAAGGTAAGTTGCTAGGCCACAATATATCTCATGCAGGCATTTTCATAGACCCAGAAAGAATTAAACCGATAGCTCAGCTTCCATTACCTCACAACAAGAAGGTCATGCAGTCGTTCTTCAGGAAAATCAATTTTGTGAGGAAGTTCACTCCCAATTTTGTGGAAACTATCAAACCTCTACAAAATATGATTCGTAAGGATGTTGAGTTTAAGTGGGATGATAAACGAAATATTTCTTTCAGCAAGATCAAAACCACTATCTCTCAATCCCCAGTGTTGTGAAGTCTCAATTTCAACAAAGATTTCTTTCTCTACACTTTTGCTTCTGACCAATCGTTAGTCGTAGTATTAACTAATATGAATGATGAAAAAAATAAATCCCCTGTGTCGTTCATGAGAACTAACCTCCAAGTTGTTGAACTCAACTATCCTGCCATCGACAAGCAGGCTTATGCGGTTTATAAGGAAGTAAAACATTTCAGATATTACATCCTCAAGAATCACACCAAATTAATCGTGCCTCACCCTACATTTTGATCCCTATTTACTCAACAAGAGATGGGGGAAAGAAGAGGAAAATGGATGGCAGTAGTCCAAGAATTTGATCTAGACATAAAACCTGTTAAACTAGTCAAAGGACAAGGGTTATGCAAACTGGAAGTTGAAGCTCAGGACCAAGTAAATGAAGACCTCGTATGGGAGAATGAAATGGCATTATGGTGTGGTGAAGCATCATAAATTTCCCTAGGACAAGAGTCTTGGTACGAGAAACTGACTTATCTCCTACACCATGGGACTTGTCCAGATGACCTCAACCCTAGGGAAAAGACATCTCTCAGGTTAAAATCTGCACAATATTGCCTCATAAATTTGGTGCTCTTCTGGGTTAATTATGATGGGGTACTTTTAATATGCCTCAAACGTGAAGATGCAGACAAAGTTATGAAGGAGCTCCATGATGGCCCTGCAGGTGGAAATTTTGCAGAAGACACCACCGCTCATAAGATAATGAGAGTCAGATATTATTGGCCCACTTTGTTCAAGGACGCTCATACATACGCCGGAAACTCTAAAAATTGTAAATAGGCGTTGGGAGAGAAAAGAGGGAAGCGGTCCCACTCCAACTAGTGACCGTGTCTAGGCATTTTGAGCAATGGGGGTTAGATATCATAGGGGAAATTACACCAAGTTCTTCAAAACAACATAAGTACATACTCACTGCCACCAATTATTTCACAAAATGGGCAAAAGCTATTCCTCTGACCCATGTAAACGAGAAGGTGGTAATCCAATTCATATAACAACAACTAATCACAAGGTTTAGTGTCCCTTCTTTTCTTGTTTTTTATAATGCATCTTATTTTTCTTCCACCTTATTAATAGATATTTTCCTATACAAAGGAATCATCATTAGATACTCTGCAATTTATTATCCACGAGGAAACGAAATGGAAGAATCAACTAATAAGAACCTGGTAAGAATATTAAAGAAAACGGATGCA
>ML789716.1:613256-643276 GCA_009831015.1 Picea engelmannii | reverse complement strand
TATGGTTTGAAATAGGCACCGAGATCATGGTATGTAAAGATAGATACCTTCTTTTATCATAATGGGTTTGTGAAAAGAAAAAATGTTCCTAACTTGTATGTTAAGAAAGATGAAGAAGGAAATGTTGCTTTAATTTCTTTATATGTGGATGACCTCATTATTACAGGAAATGCGTGCAAGTTAGTTGAAGAGATTAAAATTCAGTTGTCTCAAGAATTTGAAATGAAAGATCTTGGCGAATTTCATTATTGTTTAGGAATTGAGGTTTGGAGAGAGGCTGGTAAAACATTGATCACTCAAAATAAACACACAAAATAAATTCTTAGAAAGTTCAATATGAGTGAATGTAAAGCAATGTCAACTCCCTTAGAACAGACTGTAAAGTTATACAGTGAAGATGGAACTAAAGAGGAAAATGGTACATTATATCGTCAGTTGGTGGGAAGTCTGAACTAACTCACCACTATAGGACCAAACATTGCATACTCAGTTAGCATCCTTAGTTACTTCATGGCTAAGCCTTAAGAGAGTCACTGGAAAGCTACAAAGAAAGTACTGCATTACTTGAAAGGAAAAATAAATTTTGGTATTATGTATACCGATGAATTTGATGTTGATCTAACAGATTTTTCTAATTCAGATTGGGTAGGAAATCCTGATGATAGAATATATACCTCAGGCTATGCATTTCATATAGGATTGGGGGTTATATCGTGGAGTAGAAAGAAGTGGCCTACTGTCTCTTTGTCATCAACAAAATCTGAATATAAATCCTTGACCAGTGCTACCTGTGAAGTTGTTTGGTTGCGGAGAATTCTTGCAGATGTTGAAGAGGAGAAAAATGATCCAACATGCATCAACTGTGATAATCAAAGTGCTATCAAATTGTCACACAATCCAATATATCATGCAAGATCAAAACACATCGAGCTACAACATCACTTTGTGAGAGAGAAAATTGAATCAAACGAAATTGATATGATATTTTGTAATACCAATGATAATGTGGCTGATATATTTACCAAACCTCTTGGTAAACTCAAGTTTGAAATTTTTAGAAGCAAGTTAGGTGTAGTAGAAAATTTGTTTCTCCATTAAAGAGGGATGTTAGAATAATCTTGAAATTGTTAGAACATTGTTTGGGAGTTTGTTTGACCAGATTTTTATTTTTAGATCATAAGTGATTCTAGATACACACTAGTAGGATTTTGTTCCTGCTTTATTAGTGAGCTCTACAAGTATAAATGTAACAATATTTCTCTTCAATAATAGGTGGTGATGAGCATATTTGCTCACGGTTTCTTCAGAATAGATATCACACTTTGTAATTGATCGTTGTAACAACTCTAATGGAAGCAGTCTGGTCGGCAGGGCTTCAAACCTGCTCTTTATTTCTTAAAATTTATTTCTATGATTATTATTGGCAGAAATGATGTTCATAATGGAACCCCCGTCTATAGTTGCTTCTGCTTGAACTACCCCAGGGTTAATAAATAGAGCACAAATTACGCCTATGCCTTCAATACGAACACCACTATGCTTCAATTTGACGGAAAATTTCAACGATAAAAATCTTTCAAACAACAGAATCATTGTTGATATCGTTGTTTCTGCATATAAAACCCCATCGAACTAGATTTGGAAACGCTGCAAGATATAACATTCCCCGTGATTGAATTTGTTGGAGCTAGACACCACGACAACCACAAGTTTACTAGAGACTCAAGATGAAAATAACACCATGAAAAACATTGGTTGACTTATTTCTCATGGATCGTATCTGGTGGCGGTTTCATTCAACAATGATTCACCCAAATCTTGCATAAGAAAATAACATTTGCAATTTGATTCTTTGAGAGAGGAACTATTAAGTGAACATATCTAAATTTTGAAAATTGTCGATATGAAGCATAGATAGCATAAGGAATAGATCGCTCACCATGATTTTCACCATGCTCCCATCACATAATAGAAAGATGTAACATAAATTTCAATGCCACTAAAGAAGATCGGATAGGTGGCCTTTACTACATGACCTTGTTCTCCTCTTTGAGATCAAAAGATTGCCACGCCACAAAATAAAACATATACGTACATTTTCTCTTTTAAAAAAGAGATCGATTTGAAACCATTGAATAGATAGTAGAACAAGGCCAAGAGATAGATAGTAGATAACAAACACAAAAAATAAAAAACTACAAATTTATATTGATAAGAAGTGTGAGATTTATGACCTTGATGAGAGAGATTGCATTTGCCTGCGTGATACTCTTTTTTTCTCTACTTTTTGGATCTAGCATGTTCCCTTGTCTGCCATGATAAAGTAGATCTTTATCAAAATTACATGGAAAAACTACCACGAAGAGCTATATCATATTTTCCATTGCACAAACAGATTTATGTAGATTTGCTTTTCATCACCAAGGTTGTAGATCCTACTTATCATAACAAGTCTCTCATGGACCACTACCATGGAGGAGTTATCAGACCCTTAAGACTAAAGGCTTATTGTATTGATCTCAATATATGAATTTATAGTACATTTATTGATGCACATTGTATTGATCTCAAGATATGAATCACATTGTATGTATGTATTCCGATGCACATTGTATTGATCTCAAGATATGAATTTATACTACATGGATAGACTAGATCTAGATCTCATTGATAACTCATCAATGGATCATGACAACACCTCCTGAATAGATGAGGTTTACAAATTATATCAATGTGTCTAGGACTTTGTGATTATCTAGGGACTCACAGTCTAACAAAAAAAATAGTGTACAATTTATGAGATAATCATTGTTATAGCATTACATCAATTTAAACATTTTGTAGAACCTTTGGAGTTTTGTTTGGTGATAATTTATATGACAATTTCTTGTAAGAAATTAATTTGAATATTCAAAATATATATATTCAAATACCATCATTGCATGTACTTGTATTTGACATTCATTGGAATTTTATTCATCACACTCATATAAATGCTAGAGTGAACATACAAAAATAAATGAATGTAAATTGCATGCATATGATTTGACTTATTCATAGTATGCATAGAAATGTTTGCAAACTTGTTGTTATACACCAAGAATATATTTATCATATAAACATTGTGCATTATTGATTGCTAGGTATTTTGGCCTGAGTGATTGGTTGTTCACCTAGGAGGATAAGAGCTTTATTTATTAATGATCATTATATTTATTCAATGTACATTGTTTTTAATACATGGGTTTAAAGCTATTAAGTTATTCCTTAGGATGGTCTTCCTTAAAAGTGAAGATATATTTTATCTGTGGTGTTGTAGATAACTACTAAGATTAATTTATCTTACGATTATTATGAAAGAGTTTAACTGATGTTAAAATAGTTATTTTTGGTGGTATATTGGTATTGCTAACGAAACTTAGTGGTAACACCCTTCAGGATCATGTATGCATATGAATGTGTAGTTTTCTTATGCTTATAACTCTGCAAAAAGAAATTGTTATTCACAAAGAGGATTGTATAGGTCTCTTGACTTGAATGTAGGTCTATTGATATGAATGCATGGATGGGTTTGACTGTGGAACAAGAAATTGTACTTGTTATGTTTTGGGTAAATTCCATTGTTACCTAATTGTCTCCATCTTGAAGTTTGTGCTATGTTGTGTACTATGAATGTTAGTATGCAAAGATAATATAGTAAGTGTGAAAAATTGTTATGTATGACATGGGATAAGACTTTTTTTTGCTAGCTACCATTTGGAAGAGAGAAACACACTTTGAATATGTATTTAAAACTTATCATGTGAATGATTGTAAACTCTCATACAATAGACCGATCATAAGTATGAGTTGAAGTTACTATGAATTGTCACTAAATCATAGCAAGGATGATATAAATAGGCTAGTAAAGCCATTGGATGTGGATAATCATTTAAGGGGTCATCATTGATTGATATTCCACTTAAGATAGGAAATTAATAAGTGAATTGACTTGTTTTGATAATGTTTAATTATTGCATAGAAATTACTATGGATAATCATGCTTTTATTGAAAGGTAGATGAGTACCACCACTTTAAAAGATATTATGTCATTAGACCTTTAATTGGGAAAGTTGGTAAAATATTGAGCTAGGAATTAATTGATGCATGTGGTTGTTTAGCAAGATGATTCTAAACTATTTTATTATGTTTAAAAGAAAATATTTTGTAAATGGATTTTTATTATTTTTTAATATTGCTACCACTCTTGAATAGACTTAGACTAGAAAGCCTTGTTTTGGTGAATAAGTATAGGGGTTATGTTTTATACATTACCTATAGTCCACCCATAACGCATTGTGTGAATATGTAAATAAACAAGCGTTATTTTTTTAAAAGGACATGATATGTTATCATTCTAATAATGGTTGATTGGATTTGAATCTACTTGCTATGAGAAATAGTTGAATTTGAATTTGATTGATTATAATTCATTTGCATTTACTTGATGGTGAATATTTCAATAAATTTGATTTACATATGATTCATATGTTGAGTATACTTCATTCTAATTGAACTTTACAAGTTGTATTTCTTGTTTTGATATGTGGACTGCATCAAGGAAAGAAATCAAGTAATGAGGGTTGCAAAGCATGATGCCCTGCATACTATAAAATGGGTCATTGAAGTCATGTTTATATCATGTTTGAAACTGGACTACCATGGGAAGCAATGAAAATGCAAAGCATCATAGGAAGATGCAAATTTACCAATGATTTGCAATAGTAAATAGCACTTGTGGCCAGTATGGAAAACGTGGAATGAGGAAGTTTTTTTTGTCTCACCTTAAAATCTACTATGTTTCTAGAGTAGAATTGTATGCTTTTGAAGTAGGAAGTATAGCTTGCATGCATGAACTAAGTATTGTTACTTGGATGCAAATATCACATCTAATGATTTATTATGTGAACGACAGAAAGAACATTGAGTTGATTAGTTATGTTATGGAATTCTATGATATGTAGAGAGGAAATGGAAGAGAGAATTCCTCGACTCTTTTATTGTTCTATTATATTTCTCTAGATTGAAAAAGTTGTTATGTGTGAATAGTTAAGGCATGGGAATGTTAATAAATACAAGAGAGTAAAATAGATGGAATGCATTTTCACTAATAGACACATTTATAGATAACATGTGGTAGAGTGCATATAGATATGTTGGAGCATATATGATGTTGTTTATTGATTAAAAGTGGTGTGACACATGCAATGAATATGGCATGATAACTTACATGGTTGTTGATTGTTTCATGGCTAGGAATGGTTGAAGATGTTGATAATGTAGCTACCTATGATAGACAACTGCATGAAAAGGATAAGGACAAGAGGATTCTTGTCAAAAGGATCATGTGAATTCAAATAAGGAATTATCTAATCAGGTAACATCATGAATGTTGATGGAAACCATGCAGGTATGAAAATTAGTCATGGCAATAAAACATGTGACCTATTTCAATAAATTTCATTGAATCCTAAGTGGGGTGTGACAAAAGAAGGAATCTTTCAATATGTAAATATTGTTAGAACCTTTGTGATACATTTGTGAGTTGGTATGACGTGATTGAGTTGGTTAAGGGTAATAACTAGAGTGATTGAGTCACGATACTCATGTTACAAATTTTGTATACCTTATGAAATTGAATGCCATGTGAGAAACCATGTGTGAGGCCATAATGTGTTGGATTTGGAAAAATATATAGAACTACACAAAAAACAATGGTCTTCCTATTTGTAATCGATGTTTTGGACTGTAGCCTCTTTTCCAACACTAAAGAGCACTAAAGGATTATATTACTAGTTTTGTGTTTGGTTTGAGAAGTAAGGTATCCAAATGGTCAAGCAAGTAATAGAGAAGTGTCTAGATGATGTGTAGAGGTGTTGGTTGGGTTCTCCAACTTATCTTGGTAAAACACATAAGCTTGAATTATGGTAAGTTTGACTCAATGTGATGATGCATTGAGTAAATGTGCATAAATAAACTATGAAAGCATACAAAAAATTATCCTACAATTATGAATTATGTTGGTACATATGATTGATACATTGAGTGGATGCATGATTGTATCGAAGAATCATTTACATGAATGAATTCCATGAAAAGAAAGGGCCTTCCAGTACTCCTGAGGAATTGTTGAATATTGAAAGGAGTGGTATGAATCCCTCACCCATAGAACAAAATGAAGCTAACTAATCATGAATTATAAAATACATTTCTAGTGAAGAGTGTGATTATGAAATCATCAATTTTCACACTTTGTTTTATTGGATTAAATGTTTGATTGCATTATGAAATACTTAGAATGTTAGTAATGCATATACAATGAATGATAGTTTATTATCATTTCATGTGATGAACAATTGAAAGTGATTGAATTATCAGTGTATTATAATTCTAAGATCATTTTAGGGGTTATTGTAAATGTTTCAATGAAAAGATTATATGCATGAATACTCATAGTTTTTTGGTTGATTGAAATTTTTTATTGCAGGTAGAATGGTATTGGATATGGAAATGAGTGTAAGTCCATAATGAAGACTCGATTCTACCACATGCAAGAGACAAACATTATGAGAAGAATCACATACTTGTGAAATATGATTTTTGTATGAAACATGTTTGAAACAAAATATTTTTGATTGAAACTATTAGGATGATATCTCATGGTAATTATATGTATATGATACATGTTAGATTATGGATCTTTCTAAGAAGGACAGATGATGATTGTTGAAGTTGAAAATCATAGAGAAATGCCACTATAGTGACACTTGAACCCTATTATATGCCTTGATTATCGTTGAAATGTGATATGATATGTTAGGGAAAGCCAGTGGGATGCCTTGGAAGTAAGACTCTATAAGTCTATGCTCTTCATGTACAAAAAATACTTGGAAAATGATGGATCACCCGAGGGAATGTTTAGTAGAAAAGGGGATGCATGAGCCTGGAGGGTGAGTGACTGCAAGAAAGAAGTGACTTGAATGAATCTATTGTGAGATATTCATGTTACATGCTAGCTAGGATCATGAATCCATTATATCCATTGGGTGTGTCTGAGAAAAAAATGAACCGAGTCTTGTTTGTGGCAACCATATGGAGCATATACATATAAATACAAATAAGTATTGGGATGATTTGCATATTTAATATTATGTTATGAAAATATATGTTTCAATTATGAATTTGAAATTTCTATGAATGGAATAATTGATGCTTAAAATGGATATGACATGCATTTTATTTTATATTCATATTATTTTAAGCATGTGTTGGAATGTTAAAGGTCTTGGAGGTGTTCCAAGATAGTAGAAAAATGATTTGACATTTTTGTCCAAGATAACCAACAACAAGACAAAGTGAAATGAAGAGAATGACATTGTAGGTGCTGTCAAAGAATGAAGACATGGAACCTTGTTGAAAAGAAGAAAACATCGAGGATGGTCTTATTCTAAGGGGAGGGGAATGTAATACCCTGGTCTCAAACCTTTGAACTTGATGCTTTTTTATATTGTAATTATGTTTTTCATTACTAGGTTTTGTTTCATGCCATGAGGTAGATTTACTGTGGCGATTTTAACGACACCTAAACAAGATCATTGTGAGTATAAAGAAAAGTTCCAAGGTTGAATAGAGGGAGGAAACTCCAATGGGGTTAAAATCCCACCAGACGGGAAAGGTAAGGGGGTCTAATGGGGGAATTGACCTATGTCTCATGGTTACTACAATATCCTATCTACAACCGCTTTCATGTGATTGTCATATTAACATTCTATCATAATATTTATGATGTTACAATTATGAGCTTAGTGAAATGATTAATTACTTTAAGTAATTATATCCTATCCTTAAATACCTACCTCCTATATTGAATAATTTAATTCCTATGTTCATGCAATAAAGGAGAGTTCAAATAGGACTCTTGATCCATCATTAAGAAAGTCAAAGAGTTGGATTAGGAATTTTCCTTTCCCTCTCTTTCATTTATGCAAAAAAAGTGAGTTTGAATTAAGAAGAGAGGGTGGAGAAAAAAGGGACTTCTTAAGGAGAAAATGGAGTTCATGAGGAAGAAAGAGAAACAAAACTATCATAAGATCCATGGAGAGATTAAACAAGCACTAACATGTGGAATTAGACACCAAGATTGAGGAGGGAAGTACTTTCTTGAACCTCTACACTTTTGTTGGCTTTCTAGGTTGGTTTAAAAGCTTGTGGTAAAGAGAAGAGTGATTTGGGAGCTATGAAAACTCTTCTTTTCCCTGGTGGTCTCATAGCCTAGCCCGGGGGTGGAATTCACATTTAAGGATTTGCCTATGGTTGGGAGGAAAATGGTTCACCCACAGTCAGTTGCCTTGGAACTCATTTTATGAAAGATAAGTGTTTTATGTTATAATTATTTATTTTGAGCTCATTCCATGGGAATTATGTAGATGGCATTGAGTGAATGTGTTTTGTTATAAGTTAGTAAATTACAAAATTTGTATAATAATGCATTGATAAACCTCATGCATGCAAATTGTTTGTAGAAATGCACTGAAAACCAATTTTGTATTTTTAGTGAAATGATTTTATATGAAGTCTAATAAATACCAAATTTGGAGTGGAGTTAGCTAGTACATATCCCCACACGCTCACCAAAAATTTTCCTCTGATTCTCATGTACGACCCTTAAAAATGAAAAATGGATATAGATGAAATTCTACTACAACCTGACCATATGGTATCCATTGGTGTTCAAACTTTAAAATAAAGTAGTTGACATCAATATCGACATGCTCACTAAAAATCATCTTTAGATTTGTCGATGTGACTTCTAAAAACACAAAATCATTGTAGATAAATTTTACTATAACTTGGCCATGTTGTGTCCATTGATGTTCAAATTTTAACAAGAAGTAGCTGAAATCAATATCTACATGACCACAAAAATCTACTTCCTATTTTTTTGTATGACTCCTAAGAGAACAAAATGGATATAGATGAAATTCTACTATAATTTGGCCATATGGTTTCCATTGGAATTGAAGTTTTAACAAAAATTAACTGATATCAATATCCACATGCTCACCAAATTTCAGAATTAGATCCATCTGTTTCATTCCCTAGAAGGTGAAAATACAGTCAGGTCAAGAAGGGCTACTCAAATTCCCCCATACCCCAAACAATTTGTGTTTGTTGAATATGAAAAGTCTTGGCATTTTATGTGAATATTTTTTAAGGGATTAAACGAGATGGTTATTGATTGGTTTGAACTATTTTTACTCTTACATTGGCCTCTTGAAAGAAGGAGGCTACATCCCCCATACCCTTGAAATTATCTGAAAGCTATGCATAGATTATTGTGTAATTGTTGTAAATTATCTTGAAGATTATTGTGAGGTATTCACCTCTATTGTATGATGGATTGTATCATGTTTTGGCCTCAATAGTGTGATTTCCTTTTCTATAAGGTTTTATACCATTCTGTATAACTATGTATTAGCGAATAATGAGGCAAGAGGTTTGTAGATTGAATATTCATTAGGAAAGAAGCATGTAGATTTTAAAAAATATATATCATTTCCTTATGTTTAATATGACCCTAATGGTCATGGAATCAAGCTTCTAATCAAGGGAGAAGGTGTTATATGCATGAGTTTAAGGACATTAACCATAAACCCTAGGACTTTCCTCTTTTGGAGAGAATAAGACCTCCATTTAAGAGATTATAGGGAATTGATGAGTTGAAATGATTGAGGAACTTTTGAAATAGAGTTGGTATGTGAATCATATGCTTATGCTTATCCTAAATTGGTTGTGTTATCTATGCTTAAGTGTCGACATCTTAAAGAGGTATTATGTGGCAAATTGTGAAGTACTAATTCTAATTAAATTGAGATCTTCAACTTGATGTTGTTGTCTAGAGAAGTTACAATCTAGAACTTGCATTTAAAGATGGAAAGTTTGACCTTATGTTGATTGGTGTAATTTCAAACTCTATCATAGTAATTAAGAAGAAGGGTTCTATGTTGTAAATGGTATTAATGTGTTGTATTTTTATTTGCATATTGTTTCCATCAATAAATTGTTAGATTAGTAGACCCTACTTTTGATATTAAGAATAAATTCGAATTACAATGGAACACGGATGGATGGTTTTTAGTGAATTCCATATATCTTACACCTTCCCTAACAAAGATCCCATGGGTTTAATGTGTCACAGTATATTGCAACTAAATAGACAACCACCATAACCCAAAAGCAAATACTTATTTACGTCAACTTCTAATTATATTAACCTTTTGCGCATTTGAATTACAACTTTATATTATTATATAAATAAATACCTTGTTTAAATTGAATGGTTTCATAATCTGTATTTTGCTTATAAAGAAACATAAATCAACATAAATAAATCTAGCAATATTCCTAAGAAGTAATCATAATGAAACAACATCCTTCTATAGGATTGTTGAATACGACTTAAACCACAATTCATGAGGAACACTATAAATCTAACATAACATTCTATAACACCATATCTCCATATATAAGATCGGGATTGCTCACAATTAGGTCTGGAAGGTCTAGTCATCAATATTATAGTAATGTCTAGGTGTCAATTTATACAAATTTGATTCAATATGTCGCATGCCTGTAGCAGTTAACACATATAGTAAAGTTGGATAGGAAAAGATCCAAAATGTAGGGCACTACAATGACTCTATCCTTCAACGTGTATGCATGAGGATGAGCATGAATGCTTTATTTTTAAATTTGGTGGTAATAAGAATCATAAAGTTTAGATTGTGTGTCATTAACTTTAGTGCAGGTTAACACCCAAAATGAATTTATTCAAAATTCATTTTGGTGATCTAACAGGACGATTAGTGTATTTGGATACATTATATGAGACGATTAGTGTATTTGGATACATTATATGATGAACTTGTCAAAAAATAATCATTCGACATCAATGGTTCATGGATACACTACAATGCGAGCTTAATATTATAGATTTCACCATTCTACATTGACGGTTTAGGAGTTGTTAGCATTAGAAATTTCACCAAGTGTAATCAGGGTGCTAACTTTGATATTACATATGGAAGCATTCAAAGTTCTATGGAGAATTAATTCCATTCTCTATCAATTCACTCAAGTACCCATGTTCTTACAAGCATGATGTTCTTTAAATTTTATTATTTTTAGCTTGATGCGTATACCCTTTTGCATGATGATTCATAGGTGGTTCATGATATAACCAAAGTTTATAGGTGTATGAGGAGTTCACAAGCAGTTCACATGAATTCAATTTTAAGAGACTACTATTTTTAGTAGTTGTCCTTTCAAGTTCACAAGATGGATTTGATGATATATTTGGACTCCTTATTTCCATGTGTTACCACTTGTGATGTCTAATGACTTGTACTAGTATTGAAGATATTTTTTAGCAAGTTGTTTATGGATGATTTTGTTTGGAGGTCTTTTTGGTAGCTTGTGATGTTTATTATTTCATTTAGGATCACCTTTTGAGGAATTGCTACATATTTTTAGGTGTGGTGGCACATGTGGAATATTTCCACCTTTTGGAACCTTTATTGGCATATTTTTATGTATATTTGTTTCTTGAGGATGCATCTCACACATCCTGAGTCTCAATCAAATATTTGGAGGCATTTCCACATCATGTAGATAGATGTTGGAGAGTTTGAGGAGTTCCCTGCGCTTTGATGCCCCATTTATGGTTTATTTCATATCTCAATAAACAAAATCTAAGTGGAAAAGAACATTAAACTCAATGTGGAATCTCATACAAAAACAATGTTAATTTCTAGAACCCAACATGAAGATTTAATTTAACAATAGTTTTATACCCAAAAAATTAATCTTTAACCAAAAATAAAATTTGGAACTATGCAACAAAAAATACAGCTGAGTTTTTAACTTTTAAATGCACAACAAAAGCAACAGAAACCAAGCACATAAAAACACTAAACCCAGAAATTACCTTGGAAACTCCAGTGTGAGGAAAACCAACAGAGGGGATTTTATTGGCTTCAGAGGAAGAAAAAAATTACAACAACTAATTCAAAAATTTCTTACAGTCCAACAAGATCGGTCTGTACGACCCTGCTTTTTTGGCCCTACAAAATTGTCTTTCCTCCAGCTATAGATTTTCCCTCTTCAGCTCTCATCTCATTGTGTGTGTCATCACCCTTGCCTCAACCTCCTTTTTATCATTTTCACTTTACTCATTTCCCCCTCTCATGAGATTTCTAGAAAATTCCAGAAAATTCACTTTAAGTGAAAATTTAATTTCCTTAAGTCATAAACTTAGGAAATCTGAGCAAATAAATCCAATAAAATTATTTGACTAATTTTATGTTTTTCTTGAGTCAAAACTTAGGATAAAGATAAAATGTTGATCTAAGTATTAATTAGAGTATTAATTAATGTATCATTTAGCATGCTTGAACACTTAGGTCAATGTTGAGACACCTTCCAAGCTACATATTTAACAAACAATAGATTAATGATGTTGCTGCTAAATTTTTTTGTGCATGTATTATCCCATTCAATGTGGCTAGAAGCCCTTACTATGTAAATGCATTTAAAAAAATTGTTGATTTTGGGAATGGATATGTACATTCTAGTTATGGTATTTTAACCACTACACTTCTCACGACCTCAAAAGAAAGGTTGGCAAATAGATTTGTTTCAATCAAACAGCCTTGGCAATGTACATATTACACAATTTTAACCATGGTTAAATGTATATGATATGATCCCAAGGGGGGGCATATATCATATATGCGGCTAAATGTACATGTAATGTGTAAATATACATGTAATAGGGTCGACCTAATAGTAAAGGGGACTCATGTGTAGTGTGTGAATATGTATAGTTTGTTGGGTAGGTGTTATATTTTTTACACGTGTGTGGCGGGGTGCGTCAGATTTGAGGACTACATCTTACGATCCCTCCCCCTCTTTGGTTTTTGTTATTTTAGCATTTTTCTCTATTTTTAGCAATTTTCTAAATTAATCTCGGATTAAGGGATTAGGGTTTTGGTAGGTGCAGAATACCTAAAATATTGTGTATACATTGTATTGTGAATGGTGAAATTAATACAATGTAGAGTTGAGAGGTGTGGAACCAAGGAAGGTTGGTTTTCTCCCGGTTAAGGGTTTCCAACGTAAATCTCTATGTACTATGTGTATGAGTCATTGATTAATTTCTATTTTTCTTAAGAATCGGTATGCATTGTTTTACTTCACAAGTTTAAAACTTACATGTGGTATTAGAGCATGTTTTTGGCTTTAGAGGGGACGTCTTTGTTGCTAACGGTTTGGTTTGGTCTTGATAGATCAAGTTTATATTGGGTCTGTGATAAACCTAGCTTCAGTGGGAGATTTGCAGTGGTGATTTGTGTGTTGAAATATAATGGCAAGCAATTCTAGAATTGAGATTGAAAAGTTCAATGATAAAAACTTTGAATTATGGAAGCTCAAGATGGAGGACCTTCTTGTAGACAAAGAACAATGGATCGTTATGGATCCTGGTACATAACCTACTGGTACAAAAACTATTGGTGAGTGGAAATCGAAAGTTGTAACAATGGATTTCATCACCAAACTTCTGAGAACAAACAAGCAACATGATTCTATCATGGTAGTGGTGGATAATCTTACTAAAGATGCCCATTTTATTCCAGTAAAGCTCACTCACAAGGCAGTCAACATTGTTAATGTTTATATGAGAGAAATTGCTCGATTACATGGTATACCCAAGACAATTGTGTCTGACGGAGATCCAAAATTTATATCAAATTTTTGAAAGTATTATTTAAAGGATTTGGAACAAATTTGAATTTTAGCATAGCTTATCATCCAGAATCAGATGGACAAATAGAGAGGGTGAATCAAGTGATTGAGGATGTATGTGATGGATAAATCATCAAAATGGAAAGACTAAACAAACTACTAGTACTCAATCTACCAATATGTCGAAAGAATATTAGGAGAAGATGGATAGAAGATCAAGGAGTATGATTCGACTATGCCTGGGTGATTCGGTGTTATTGAATGTGTTGGGAGAATCTACAAACAAGGAAATATGGGAAAAGTTGGAGAATATGTATCAAAACAATCCCTTGGTAAATAAGTTGTTTTTTCGAAAGAAGTTGTATCATCTTAGAATGGAAGATGGAGATTCTATGACAGAGCATCTAAATGTCTTCAATACTCTGGTAAATCAACTTAGATCTATTAATATTATGCTTGTAGAAGAAGATAAGTGTATTAATTTGTTATGTTCTTTTCCAGACCCCTGAGATAATCTCATTGTAGAAATTGGTAGCACCACTCAATCTGCATTGAAGTATGAGTATGTGGTTTCATCCTTGTTATCAGAAGAGATGACGCAGAAAAGCATGCATAGTCATAGAACAGATGCTTTATTTGTAAGAGGTCTGGACAAAGATGGGGATACAAATAAGTCTTCAGGAGGGAGATCTAAATGTAAAGGTAGGTCTAAAGCCCTAGGAAAATATTTGAGGAAATGTTGGAAATTTGATAAAGTTGGGCAGTATAAGAAAGACTGCAGGTCTAAGAAAGTTACTACAGCAAAGGGATCTGATGATGCATCTTCCAAGGAGGCAAAAACCTCCACGAAAGGAGGTGATGTTTACCTGGTGTCTACAGGTACACATGCAGATCGTGATGTATGGTTGATCAACTCATGTGCATCATTTCATATGACTCCTCACAGGGAGTGGTTTAGTGAATATGAAAAGTATGATGGTGGTGATGTCTTCCTAGGAGATGACTCAATAGCCAAAATCATGGGACATGGAAGGGTTAAGTTGTTGTTGAAATATGGAAGGATCAGAACTCTCCCCGGAGTTCTACACATTCCAGATCTAGCCAGGAGCCTAATATCTATAAGTAAGTTGGATGATGCAGGTGTGTATATTTTATTGGGAAAGGGAACTTGCAAGATGGTTAGAGGAGCAATGGTGTTGATGAGGGGAGTTCGATGTGGAACTATGTACAAGTTGTTGGGAAACACTTATACTAGTGAGTGTAACATTCCTGTTGTCCCTGAGCAGAGAAATAAAGAAGACAAAATCCATACTTTCCCTGGAAAGAATACCATGCTATGACATCAAAGATTGAGATATATTGGAGAAAAGGGCCTTCAAACACTACACGGTAAAGGTATGGTTGAAGGTATGTCTAATTGCACCTTGGATTTTGATTTCTGTGAACATTGCATATATGGTAAACAAAATCGAGTAAGATTTTCATCTGATGTTACAAGAACAAAAGGGGATCTTAAAGTTGATACACATTGATGTGTTTGGACCTGTGTTTGTTCCATCACTAGGTAAATATGTGTATTATGTTTAGTTCATAGATGATTTCTCAAGGAACACATGAATTTATTTTCTTAGGAAGAAATTTGAGGTATTAGATAAATTTAAAGAGTTTAAGGCTCTATTAGAAAATCAGACAGAGAATAAAATAAAGGCATTGAAGACAGATAATGGTGGAGAATTATGTGGGAATGAATTCGAAGATTTCTATAAGAAGTGTGATGTAGCAAGGAATAAGACTACTCCATACACACCTCAACAAAATGGGGTTACAGAAAGGATGAACAAGACGTTGATGGAAAAAGCAAGGAGCATGTCCAGTGGTGTCGAGTTAGAACATGAATTATGGGCAGAGATAGTGGGTATTGCATGTTACCTGGTAAACAAATCACCCTCATTAGTGTTGGTGGACAAAACTCTGCATGAAGTATGGACTAGTAAGAAACTCTCTCTTGAACATCTCAGAGTGTTTGGTTTTGATGTTTATGTGCATGTTCCAAAGGGAAATAGGAGTAAACTAGATAATAAAGTTGAAAAGTGTATCTTTGTTAGTTATAAAGATGGTATGAAATGATGTAATCTTTGGAACCCAGAAACTAAGAAGATTGTTTACAGTCGGGATGTTGTTTTTAGAAAGGTTAAAGATGTTCCGAAACAGGAATTCCTACCAAGACGAGAAGAACCTCAGAAAATAGAGCTTGAGTTGGATGATACAAAATCTGAATCAAGAGAAGAACGGAAGAACATATACTCCGGTATTGAGGAGATCAATGAGGGAAAGAATGAAACCATAAAGGTATAGTCCACCTGATTTTCGTGAAAAAATTTCTTTATCTATTACTAATGATAATCCTAGAAATCTCAAGGAAGCAATGAATTTAGAGGATAGTAAACTCTAGAAAAAGGCCATGCTTGAAGAGATGGATGCCTTGGATAAGAATGAGGCATGGGGTATAGTTGAGATACCAACTGGAAGAAAGACCATTGGCAACAAATGGGTGTTTAAGAAGAAGTTGAATGCAGAAGGCAAAGTGGAGAAACACAAAGCTCAGTTAGTAGCAAAAGGTTATTCCCATGTAGAGGGAATTGACTTTAGTGAAATGTTTTCTCCTGTTGTCAAGTTAACTTCTATTTGATTTCTTTTATCTGTTGTTATTGCTTTTGATTTTGAAGTAGAACAAATGAATGTGAAGACAACATTCCTACATGGGGATCTGGAAGGATAAATTTACATGAAGCAGTCATAAGTCTTTGTTGTGAAAGGAAAGAAAGAGTCGGTATGTAAGCCAAATAAATCACTATATGGTCTGAAGAAATCACCTATGATGTGTTAAGATTTAAGCTATTATTAGAGTTCTTTGCATTTCACTAGATAACAATAGCATAAGATAGGATCACTGAGAAATACACAATCACAAGAGACACATCATTTATCCTGGGAAACCCTCATGGGGGAGAAAACCCAGCAAAACTTCCTTATTATAGATAGTCAATACAATGCCAAGAGATAACGCAAACAAATACAAAAAGTCATCTCCCAAGAATGTGCCTCTCTCTCTCTCTCTCTCTCTCTCTCTCTCTCTCTCTCTCTCTCTCTCCAACCGCAGCTCCGAAACTTGCTCCTCAAATGAACAAGTGAGTGTGTGTCTAAATGAGGCACTAGCCTCCTTATTTATACAACTCTGGCACGTCTGGACAGAGGTGTCTCTTTACTGGCAGGGCCAACTTCTTCTTCTGTGTGGTTATAACCACCTTTAATATATTTTGAGGCCTATTTAATATATTATGGAGCCGACTTCTTATTCTACCTATTACAATTATGTTTTGACCAATCCGCAAAAGGGGATTTAGTCTTTTACAATAGCCAACATGATCAATCCGCAATAGAGGATTGATTTAATGAATAATACAACAATAATAATTAGAATACACTTTGTAGTTACATTATTTCAACACCCCCCCTTAACAAGAAGGGTATTCTACGACATCATCAGGCGAGAGAGAAGACAACATCATCAACAACATCAAGTGGGTGAGAGGACAACATCATCAATATCATCTTGGAGCACTAACTGGTGTATCTATAAATCATCAGAATTTTTTCTCATCATCAACACAGCACAGAGGCTGGAGCATCATCAACACAGCATGGAGCTAGAGTAGCATCATCATCCTCATCGGTATGAGGCTAAGGTAACATCATCATCATCTTCAGCATTAAAGATGAAATAATATCATCATCATCTTCTTCAGCAAGAACTCAGGAGCTGAAGTGGCATCATTATCATCATCTTCAGCAAGAGGCTGAAGTGGCATCATCATCATCAACTAAATCGACATGGATTATTATAACACTAATACATCTTCATCATCAATAATAGCACAACGCTGATACAACATCAAAAGCAGCAATATCACAACACAAAGGATGGCAACACATCATCACATCACAAGGCTAGAAACACATCATCACAACACGAGGCTGACACATCATTACAGTAGTTAAGCTGGCACATCATCACAGCAATTAAGCTGGCACATCATCACATCAATTAAATTGGCACATCATCAGCAATTAAGCTAGAAAACACCACAACAATTAAGTTGGAATCACAACACTAGACTGGCTTTACGTCACAACAATTAAGTTGGAAGCACAGTACTAAGTTGGCATATCTCAACACAATACTAGACTGGCTTTATGTCACAGCAATTAAGCTGGAAGCACAATACTAGACTGGCATATCTCAACACAGTACTAGACTGGCTTTAGGTCACAGAAATTAAGCTGGAATCACAGTACTAGGCTGGCATATTTCAACACAGCAGTTAAGCTGGAAGCATAGTACTAGACTGGCATATCTCAACACAGTACTAGACTGGCTTTACGTCACAGCAATTAAGCTGGAAGCACAGTACTAGGCTGGCATATTTCAACACAGCAGTACTCCCCCTTTCAAGGGAGGTCCTTTCGAACTATACCAAGCTTATCTCGAAAGTGCTCAAACTTTACATGAGATAGAGGCTTGGTCAACACATCGGAAACATGTTCATCCATGCTAACATATTAGAGCTTTATGGCTCCTCTCTGCACCATGTCACGGATGTAATGATATTGGATCTCTATGTGCTTCGACTTG
Source organism: Picea engelmannii (assembly GCA_009831015.1). Taxonomy (NCBI): domain Eukaryota; kingdom Viridiplantae; phylum Streptophyta; class Pinopsida; order Pinales; family Pinaceae; genus Picea; species Picea engelmannii. The sequence continues at coordinate 624,740 of ML789716.1, read as the reverse complement.
TCATGAAATACAATATTCTGTATCATCTTTATGCAACTCTAATTGTCACATAGGATCGTGGTTGCTTCCATCTCTAGATCGAATAGACAAGTCAACAAATTTCAAATCCATATAGATTCAGAGTTGGCAAAACATGCAGCAATGTATTCTGCTTCTGTTGTACTGAAAACAATGCTAGATTGCTTCCTACTCTGCCATGAGATCATGGTTGATCCCAAACTGAAACAACATACTGAAGTGTTCTTCCTGTCAGAGACACTTCCAGCCCAATCTGAATCAGTGTACCCACTCAGTATGAAATCATGATCTCCATCATAGCTGAGACCACAATCTAATGTACCCTTAAGCTACCTCATCACATGTTTTGCAACAACTAGGTGAACATGTCTAGGTTCTACCAGAAACTGACTCAAGGTGTTCACGGAAAAATAGATATCTGGTCTAGTGTTCGTCAGGTACCTCAGCGATAAAATGATCAATCAATTCTAACGAATTGTCGACTAGTAGCTTCGTTTCCATAAGTGTATTCATGGACTTGCACTCCAACATGTCGAATCTCTTCAAGATTTCGACTACATACTTCCCTTGGTTAAGGAAGATTCTCTCTAGATTCTGCCATACCTTAAGACCTAAGAAATAATGCATTAGGCCAAGGTCTTTCATCTCAAATTTTGAAGCGAGCTTCTTCCTACATTCGGTGATGATCTTTTCTTCTCTAGTTAAGAATAAGTCATCCACATACAGCAGAAATATCATCGGCTCATCATTCATAACCTCAAAGTAGAGGTTTTTACTCTTGGTAAAGTCCAAGATCATCAGGAAACTATCAATTCTGCCATATCAAGCTCTAGGAGCTTGCTTCAACACGTACAGATCCTTATTCAACGTGAGTCTTTGTATCTTCAATCTTCAATTTTTCTTATTACATTGTACCAATCTGGTACACTTTCTCAACTGCAACTCAATTTGCACAATCATGTGCTAGCTCTATGAGCTTTCTACAAGGCACTATATGTCTCACTGTCTGGGAGTATGTCGTCTACTCTCTCTGCAACTGTTCCTTTTGCAATCTAGGATTCTGCACTTGCAACTGCTCTGAGGCTGAGAATGACTGCTTCATTCTCACTATAGCTGCTAAAATTTGAGAATAACTCCTCTTATTTTATCACGACCACAGTTTCATCTGAAACTGAGAGTGGCTCAATAATTGATACTGAGGATAGCTCTTCTTCTTTCATGGGGGTAATGCTATCATAGTCATGTCTTTATGACCCAACTGATGTACTGCACCAACTGCCACTCAAATTTTAAATATGGGGATTGCTCCCCCTGCATCTCATACTATATATGAATCACGGTTGTTCTGGTTGTCTTCATAAGTACTGGAATTGTTTATTCAATAAGTGTCTCGCCGTAGTCTTCTCCCCTTTTTCTAGGAGAATCCTTTGGACATACATCAGGCTTTGCACATATGCAACATGTTTGATATGTATAGATCAATATTGGAAGTCAATACTGATTTCTCTTCTCACGGAAGAATTCATATCCTAGTCTTTCTGACTGGCTTCCTTTTTTGTCACTAAAACAAGCAAATCATCCCGGAGATTTCATATCTCCTAGGATTCTTTGAAGTTACGATCTAGTCTTCTCACGGCATATGTCTTCCAGTCCTGGAAGTTGTCTCTTCATCTGATCCTTTATGAGATTAGGTTTACTCTCGATTTCTTCTGAGTCTACAAGGACTTCATCATCTCTTACAGGGTATACTTGGTGTTGCATACCAAGTCTAAATATGGAAGACAGAGTCAGGCTTCAAACTAGATCCGCTTCTCGTTCTAATGTTCGGTCATCTTTGGAGCCTTCTGCTCCTTTCAGTCGATCTTCATATGAGATATTTTGAATCTCAAGAGATAGCTTCTTCTTCATCTTCTTTGGTGCATGATTGTATATGGTCATGTACATAGTCTGCTTCATGTCTCATATAATATGTTGTCTTCTGCAACCTTCACTATAGCTTCCTCAGGGTTATCACCTGTGACCTGAAACGAGGTCAACAAAACAACAAGCAAGAATAATGTCCTTTTGATAATAGTAGATAAAACAATAGCACGAATAATCATCACAGTAGCTCCTTTAGAGCTATCACTCGTGGCTTGTCTGAAGCAACGATCAAAAGTAAGAGATACACTACGAAATGAGGTCAACACTCTTATAGTGTTGTGATCGAACATTCCTCCATGACAACCTGGAACTAACACACGAGGTTTCTCCTAGAGGAGGTGTTAGTTGTATCAGGCAAATGATTACATTAAGTATTTACCTCTATATGCTCACATGCTATCAAGTATAATACTTTACAAAGACTGCTACCTCAACTATAGTGGTTACTTGTAAAGGGGTAGTCGTCAACTTTTCATGTGTACCTTTGAATCTTATCAACTTGATTATCGAACCTGGAACCTGGAGCCTTGTCCTTAAGAATGAGTGTGCTTGCTTTTCTTCCAAGTCTCCTTCACTCAAGATGACGAGTGTTTTCTTCAACCTGTCTTCTATACTAAGACAATATGTTATCTTGACAGAAGGTTGGGTTAGAGGATAAACTCTATGACCTCAACTTCTAATCCATCTAATACATTGGCTCAAATTTTGATCAAAGGTTAGAATGATAGTCATAGCTACAGCGTGCAACACTGATCAAAATAATGTCATAACAAATAGATGCATATCAGAATAATCACACCTGGGTTGCATTATTCCTCTGAATGTGTTGGATATTGAGATCCTTCTGGATCTATGGCAAAAGATCCATTCTCCTGCAAATACTCTTTAAAGCTTAACGATGAGTACATACCTCTGACGGCACTTGCAGGTAGAGGCATCATCTGGTAGCAGCGATAATGATCATCAACTCGTAAGAACTTCAAGGGTGACTGCAACTGGGACTACGGCTGCAACTGCAACTGATACTTCAACAACAATTGATACTGCAACTGGTTCTGAGACTGCAATTGCAACTACAACTTAGGGTTTTATGAGAAAACCCTAATTTTTCAAACTTTGAATTTTGAAATTATGATCCAAGGGATAGATGCGTTGAGCTGAGGCGAGTAAGCTAGTGCAGTCAGATTTCTGAAAATCCAACTTTTACCCCTTCAAACTTGATCAACGGATTTATGGACTGGTGCTTTTGGTTTTCTGGTACTCTAGTACTTTTGGTACTTCTGGTACTCTGGTTTTCTGGTACTTCTGGTACTTTGTGAAACTAGGGTTTCATTTTCCAGGAGATCTAGCCACTGAAAAGTTGCACTGAGGATGCCAAAGTGACCCTTGAGGAAGGGCGCACTTTTCTAAATGGTTTTGGGGCTGAAATACTTCATCAACAAAAGCCCTAATTTGCATGTACGGCAACAATGATGTTTTTCACTTTCTCTTGTGAAAGATGCTCTCTTCAGCTTAGCGTTGATACCATGTTAAGGTTTAAGCTATTATTAGAGTTCTTTTCATTTCACTAGATAACAATAGCATAAGATAGGATCACTGAGAAATACACAATCACAAGAGACACATCATTTATCCTGGGAACCCTCATGGGGGAGAAAACCCAGCAAAACTTCCTTATTATAAATAGGCAATACAATGCCAAGAGATAACTCAAACAAATACAAAAAGTCCTCTCCCAAGAATGCGCCTCTCTCTCTCTCTCTCTCTCTCTCTCTCTCTCTCTCTCTCTCTCTGCAACTCAAAAACTCGCTCCTCAAATGAACAAGTGAGTGTGTGCCTAAATGAGGCACTAGCCTCCTTATTTATACAACTCTGGCATGTGTGGACGGACATGTCTCTTCACTGGCAGGGCCGACTTCTTCTTCTGGGTTGTTATAACCACCTTTAATATATTATGAGGCCTCTTTAATATATTATGGGGCCGACTTCTTATTATGCCTATTACAATTATGTTTTGACCAATCCGCGAAAGGGGATTTGGTCTTTTACAATAGCCAACATGATCAATCCGCAATAGGGGATTGATCTAATGAATAATATAACAATAATAATTAGAATACACTTTGCGGTTACATTATTTCAACAGGATGTGGTACCAAAAGTTTGACACATACATCCTTGGATTGAGATTTGTGAGAAGCAGGGTTAATCATTGTGTATATTCCAAACAGGCTGGTAATCACTTCATTTATGTAGTATTGTATGTTGATGACATGTAGTTGGTAGGAAACAACATGGATGTAATCAAGGAGGTGAAGTTGCAGTTATCCTCCAAATTTGACATGAAGAATCTTTGGGTTGCTAACTTCATTCTGGGAATGGAGATTAAAAGAGATCGTGCAAACAAGAAACTCTGGTTGAATCATAGAAAATATGTTGAGATGATATTACAGAGGTTTAATATGTAGGAAAGTAAACCGGTCAAGGTTCTTATTCTTGTAAATGTAAAATTATCTGTAGATCAGTGTCCCAAGACACAAGAAGAGGAAGATGATGTGTTTCATGTTCCATATGCTAGTGTAGTTGGAAGTTTGATGTATGCAATGGTCTATATTAGACCAAACATTGCACATGCAGTGGCAGTTTTGAGCAGGTATATGTCAAAACCAGGGAAGGAGCATTGGACAACAGTAAAAAATATTTTCGGGTATTTGTTTGGCACTTATAGTTATGGATTGTGCTACCAAGGAAGACCAAGATTTAACCAGAATGTTGGACATACATGGGTTTGTTGATGCAGACTGGGCTGAAAATCTGGATCGCAAAAGATCTACAAGTGGGTATGTGTTTAACCTATTTGAAGGAGCAATCAATTGGATGAGCAAAAGATAGGTTGTAGTGGCACTCTCAACTGCAAAAGTTGAATACATGACAACACTCATGCAAGCAAGGAAGCAATATGGCTACAAAGATTGTGTTCAGGTATTGGGTTGGTACAACAAGTAGTAAGGTTAGATTGTGACAGTCAGAGTGCAATCTTTCTGACAAAGAACCCAAATTATCATTCAAAGACAAAGCGTATTGATGTTCAGTATCACTTTATGAGAGACATGGTTGAAGACAAGAAGGTGTTGTTGGAGAAGGTTGACACTTTGAAGAATGTTGCAGATTCATTAACAAAGTCGGTGAGCTCCAAGAAGTTCTCCTGGTGTAGAGAAACAATGGGCATCGTTGCCCTAGATTGTTGACTATGTAATCCTATGACCTCTTGTATGCAAAGAAAACAACAAGTGGGATAATGTTGGGTAGGTGTTATATTCTTTGCATGTGTGTGGGGGGGGGTGTCAGATTTGACGACTGCGTTTGATGATCCCTCCCCCCTTCGATTTTTGCTATTTTAGCATTTTTCGTTGTTTTTAATAGTTTTTTAAATTAATCCTGGATTAAGGGATTAGGGTTTTGGTAGATGTGGAATACCTAAAATATTGTGTATATATCGTATTGCAAATGGTGAAATGAATACAATGAAAAGTTGAGAGGTGTGGCACCAAGGAAGGTTGGTTTTTTCTGGTTAAGGGTTTCCAGCATAAATCTTTGTGTACTATGTGGGTGAGCCATTGATTAATTCCTGTTTTTCTTAAGAATTTGTATGTATTGCTTTACTTCACAGGTTTAAAACTTACATAGTCCTTGATGTAACAAATAAGCCACCACAAGAACACTTAGAATAAAAGTTGTGTTTCCATTTTATTTTTTTAGAATCTTAATTTTTAAAACAATTTTGGAGTTATAGACATTATGGACATTTCAAAAAAAATAAAAATTTAAACAATATGTTCTCTTTGCACTTTCGCTACATGTTTCAGTTTATTGAGGGCATGGTGGTTTATGGTGATTCATATATGTTTAATGAGTATTTGATTTTTATACTTATCATGATTCATAAATGTTCAATGAGAGCAAAGGGCATGAGATTTGATCATATATGTTTTCAAATTTTGAAACATGATGGCATATTTTATCAATAGCTATAATTTGTTTTCTAAACTTCATTGTCTCCAAATTTAAATACCAACATGAACCATGTGAGTTAGCTCGAAAAGATCCAAATGGTAACCATCATTTGGAAATTCAACAACCATCAATTTTGAACATCAACGTTGAAGCAATATGGCAAATCCTACCATATGCATGAAGGTTCTTCCCCCCAATATAAATTGTTTAACTCCAAAAAAGTTGCAGTCTGGTGTGACTAGGAATAAGTTGTTCCTTTCCCTCAAGCACTACAAAATTCATGCCAGACACAGTAACTCCGAGTCCTTCTACCCAACCAAGTACTCCATGCTTAGAGTGTGGTCCATCATGCATTAATTCCACCATATCATGCACAAAGCATTGCCGGCCTCTTGTGCACACCCATGATAAAGACACAAGGCACATGTACACTGATATCTTTGTTAAATCTCAGAAGTAAACTGGTTCCACAAACCAGCTAGTAGGATATCTTCCCCAATGTAGACCTACCATCTCTCTCCTACTTTGTTGAAAGTATTTATATCATTCAATTACCTACCTTCTTGCTTGATCCACATGTTAACGAGGTTTCGGTGATAGAAATAGGCCCATGAGTTTAGAAGATGGCTAGAGAGACCCCCAAAATTGAGGGGATGGCAGAGAGAGAGAGTCTTCCTTTTATTTCAGGCTTTATTTAATTGGAAAGGAATCTGTTCTAGGGCAAAATTCGATTAGGAAAACAAGTCTCCTTGAAATTTGAGTTTCGAGAGTCAACCTCAAACAAACACAACATGAGACTTGCAAACGCTTTTATACCATAACATTATCAAGCCTTCGAGACTGCAGGCCTTTAAGACTGATATACCCCTTAACAGTAATCCACATAATGTAGCACATTCATAAAGAGGTAAATACCTGACTCCACCTGCCCAACCAAAAAAATGAAGATTGTGAGAATTGTCTCGTCTGAGAGTGTAGTCCAAATTAGGTGCAATTCATGAGGCACACAGCCACTTTCCCTTCTAATCTACATCATGCAACACCAAGTTCATATCAGGCATATATCCTGCCTCCTCTATTTGCCCAGGCAGGCACTCAGGTTTCATAAATTCTATCTGCTTGAAGCTGTGATCTGTCCCCTGCAAGGAATGTATGCATTTAGTTATTAACCTCGATCAGACTGCACCCTGGTATCTTTTTCAACCCTTTATCTTTCATCATTTTTCTCACCTTTACCACATCACCCCACCTGCCAGCAGTAGCATAAATATTTGACAGCAGCACATAGTTGCCAACATTTTCAGGCTCTAGAGTGAAAAGCTGTTTAGCCACATGCTCTGCTAACTCTATATTGCAATGGAGTCTGCAAGCACTAAGCAATGCACCCCACACACAAGCATTTGGTTTCAATGGCATCTTGTTGATAAAATCATGTGCTTCAACCAGGCGCCCACTGCGGCCAAGAAGATCAACCATGCAGGCATAGTGCTCCTCACAGGGTGTGATTAGATACTCTCGCTGCATCCTATTGAAAAACTCCCAACCTTCATCCACAAAACCTACATGGCTGCATGCAGAGAGTAGACTGGTGAAGGTGATGCTGTTTGGCTTAATGTCTGCCTCTTGCATTTGATCAAAAAGAGAAACAGCATCTCGGCCATGGCCATGCATGGCACACCCTGAAATCATTGCATTCCATGAGACCACATTTCTTTGGGACATTTTGGTAAACACTTGCCATGCATCCTTAACACTTCCACATTTGGCATACATATCCACAAAGGCACTTCCCACAAACACATCCCACTCAATTCTACTTCTCAATATGTAAGCATGAATTTCCTTGCCTTGCTGAAGGGCTGCTAGATTGGTGCATGCTGGAAGCACACTGGCAAAGGTTACATTGTTGGGTTTCACACCCCACAATTGCATTTGCCCAAAAACTCTCAGTGCTGCTTCATTCCCATACACATTCTGGCTGAAGGAAGCGATCACCGCATTCCACAAGATGATGTCTGGCTCGATGCCTGCTGATTGCATTTCATTAAAGAGTTGCAAAGCTTCTTCACCCCGTCCATGTCTAGCATGACCTGCAATTATCGTAGTCCATGAGACAATACTCCCCTTTATGCCCACCGATTGCATTTCGTGAAAGAGTTCCAGGGCTTCGTTACAGTGCCCACTCTGCGCATAACATGAAATCATCGAATTCCATGAGACCATATCCCTCTGAGACATTTTATCAAAGACTTGACACGCGCTCTCAATGCTCCCACATTTAGAATACATGTCCAATAGAGCATTTCCCACCAAAATATCAGAACTAAAACCGTGCGTAAGTATGTAAGCATGTATTTCCTTACCTTGTTGCAGAGCACATGCAGAGAGAACACTAGTAATGGTCACTGCGTTTGGCTTCATGCCTCCCACTTGCATCTCAAGAAAGACACGCGTCGCTTTCTCTCGACACCCATTCTGAGCAAAACCTGAAATCATCACATTCCACGAGACCAGATTCCTTTCAGGCATTTTGTCAAACACTTGCTCTGCATGCTCTATACTTTTACACTTGGCATACATCTCTATAAGCGAGTTCTCCACAAAAGCATCCCGCTCTAGACCACTTGCAGCTATGTAATCATGTACCTCCTTTCCCTCTTGCAGAGCAGAAAGGCCCGCACATGCTTTCAGAACCGCGGGAAAAATGAAATTGTCTGGCTTCATTCCTCTGTCTTCTCTCATCTTATAAAATAATGCAAGGGCTTCCTCATACTGGTACTGAGTGACATATCCTCCAATCACGGTAGTCCATGAGACTACATTTCTCTCGTACATTTTATCAAACACACGACGTGCATCCTCCAAACTCCCACATTTTGTGTACATGGTAATGAGTTTGTTATACATGAATATGTTGTGTTCAATTCCAGTTTTAAGCATGTGGGCATGGAGCTGCGTACCCTCTGCAAGTGACTTCATTTCGGCACATGCCTTCAGCAATAAAACGACGATGTCGGAATTCATCCGAAGAAGCTTCGAATGGTTCGTTTCGGGTAAAACAGCCATGGCTTCCTTCAATCGGCCTTCTCTACACAACGCTTTCAAGTGCATGAATCCTGCCCTCTTTTCGACCGCGCTCAGCTTGGCCACTGCCGAAGCCATCTACCATATCACCATTTGCAGCAAATTTATAGTCATTTGACAGAAAACCTGCTTTCTCTGTAAATTTCCAGCATTACAGCAATTCACGCGTATTGCCAACCAGCTATGTTTCTTCAGGTTCCTTAAGAACCCCTCTAGTAGCTGATCGTCGCAAATAGGAAGTATTGATATGCTCGTAAGAAGCAAGGGAAGGATATTCATTGTTGTAGAACCCATTCCAATTCGATACAACATACATGATACGCCATATTCAATTTTATTATTTACACATAAGCGTGCGACATAGTGGCACGAGGGAAGAACCAAAAAAAAAACATAATCACGTGGCAATTACGACAACATAAGGTTAGGAAGGACCCACTATCTTTATATATATATATAATTTTAAGGTTATGGCTAAGACTCGCACTAAATTGGTGTATGAGATCTTCTTGACTATGGGACAAGTAACGATTTCACTGTTAAAGTCTATGGAGGTGTACATATCGAGGAAACACATGTCCTTCACCATTAGGCCCATATATATTGGATAAGTTTAAACATTATACTATTTGGATTTTTTCTGATCATTATCATTAGAATCTAACTATATAATTTCTGGGTAAATTGTAAATCTTCATTGCCAAAATTGCATTTTTGAATGCATAAATGGATTCAGCGTCCTCAAAAGCCCCTATTGCACCCAGATTGTGCAATCTCAACAATTTGTATCTACGATTCTGGCAATTCTTCTAAGTTTTTACTTGAATTTTGGGAAAAAATGGTTGGAAAGTTATGTCAGAAAAGTCCAAATCGTAGCATGTTTAGACTACGCTTATATATATTGGAAGGAACTGGAGGAAGAGGATGAAGGTGGTGGTTATGTTAAAGTGGAGCTAGGATTTCTTTAGGGAGGAAACAATGTATTCAATCCAATGTAGTGGCTCAATGAGGTTTCCCCTTCCAATTGAATGGATGATGTAGGGTGCCATGACGATAGCAAGGAGAGCACTTGTAGGATACTTTTGTGCTTCCAAACCTCTTATTTCAATGATGATTCACTAGATTGGATCATCTTGGGCTTTTGTAGTGTAAGGTAAGGTTTGAATCACTCCCTTGTAGAGAAGTTTCTTCATATTTATTTTTGAAAATCGAGAGGATAAAGAGGTTGTGCTTGTGGGGGGTTGTGGAATTATGAATCTTCGAGCTTGGATTCACTAACTTGTTCGATCCTTTTGATTCGAAGAGGGTTATCAAAGAAAAACTTCTCATATGGGTTCAATGCCATAGACCACATTTACATCAATGGGTTTTGAAAATTTTGAGCCAAGGGGGAAATAGTTTGGAGTCCTTTTAGAGTGTGGTTCCATAAACCATGGAGAAAGATGGCACCATTATCAATATTTGGTGGTTTGTCAGAGGAAAAGTTTTTTGAATGGAGTGGTTAGAGTTGGAGCCAAATGGTTGATTATGAAATTCTTTCCTTCCAATGCTAGTTTTTTCATGAGTAGGGGCATTTGTTCAAAAATTTCCCCCAAAAGAGATCGGTGCTACATAAAGCTAAATAATCAAAACCAGAGGTCAATCATTCCCCAAAGGATCAAAAGGAAGGAGGATTTCCTAGTTTTCTTAATGGCCTTAGGGTCCCACTTTCTTCTCCATCGAGCTATGAAGGTGACAAGGTGGGTTTTGAATCTAAGGCGACATCAACTCTTCATGAGAAAGTGGTTTTTGAGATAGATCTAGCGAGTGAGAGTCTAAAGGAAGACATAGTGTAGTGTACTCGAGATAGGTAGGTTGGATTGAAAGATACATGTCCCAATAATTCTTCTCTCATGAATGTGGATTCGACAAAGAATATACCCTATAGGCAGGAGGGTCTTAGGAGGTGAAAATGAAGATTTAGGTAGAGGCACACTTAAAGGGCATCACACTTCATTGCAATATGGTGGATTGGTTGAACTGAACCAAGGGGTTGGGCCCATTCAAATTCCCTTTAGTTTTGAGAAGGATTCTTGGTCTATGAGCCAACTTTTCAGAAGTTATGTGGCTTCATATTGTGTTAAGGCTCAAATTAGAGGTAGGGTTTCATGAGGGCTTCCATCCTATAGATTGGGTGGCCCTCTTTCATCCAGGTTTCCTAACTTAGGTCAATACTTGTTTGGGGAGTTATCTTGGCTTCTAGAAATAACTCAGTTTTTGGAAAGCATCCACTCATTTCTACTAACCTCTTGCATTGTTTTTTATTGTATGTTCCTCAAATTGATTGATCCAAATTTGCATTGTTTATGATTATATGTTTCTCAAATTGATTGATAACCAAAATTGATCACTTTATAAATTGTAATGTATTTTGGTACTTTATGGGTGGAAAATTTTGAGCTAATG
>ML789716.1:574616-597893 GCA_009831015.1 Picea engelmannii | reverse complement strand
AATAATTCATTCGTAGCAAGCATTGGTTTCATCAATGCCTCCAACTTGACCTCGACATTTGTTTCATCTTCTTAGTCTCTATGAATTAAGACTAAGCTTTTCTTGTGAGTTATTGCACCAAGTTCCTTAGTTTCTTCTTCTCATCCTGAGGAGCACCATTCATTATTGATATACACTAAGTTTCTTCCATCTTGTCATTTGGAGTATCTAACAAGATGGCCTCATCATACACTTTTCATACTCTACTTGATTTGTCTTGTGTATCTTTTGTTAAATCACTACTATGATATCCTCATGCTTTTTAAATCATATCCATAGATTTTGTCATTTCAACCTTAATTTCCTAATTTCTCAATATGCACTTGCACTTCAGTGCTGACAATATCAATGATCAAATCCCTTCTCTTTCTATGAGCCTTTTCCTTGGTGGATTTCTACTTCGTCGATGCTTCTTTCCTTGTCTCTACATCTTGGCCAAAATCCAACAACCCCTTTCTATTTTCCACAATTATTTATAGGGTTTTTGTCACTTTCATCCCTACACTAATCTCTAGTTGCACTATCTTTGGGGCCTCCGACAAGTGTGGGACTGGTTCCCTAAAACATGTGGAGATATATGCTTTCCTTTGATGCGATCTCATGAACTTCAGCCTCACAATTCCATGGATCCTCAACTTACTTCTTTAGTGTTTCCAATGTGATGACACTTTCATCCACTTGTTTTTTCAACTCTACCATGGCTTCTTCTCTTTCTTCTTCTAGAAGCTTTCATTATCCAATGTTTCCTTGATCTTATTTCTCATCACCTATTGTTCTTACTCCTGTTGCTTTGTTTGTTCTTTGATTTGGAAGTTTTGAAGTTACAATTCCTTCATGTACCCATCATTTTCTTGAGCATTTCATATCATCTCTATATTAGATTCTTAGACGATCTTAATGAGTGAGGGTAGGTCCATGTTCCATAGATCGATGGTATGTTGCATCCTAACCTTGTTTCCTTCCCATACTTCCTTTGTGGTGATTGTTTCCTATGGGATGATGAACAAATTTACTTAACCACTCCCTCAACCTAGACTCTACAATTGAATCCTTCTTCTTGGTCTAAACTATAAACTCAAACCCAAAACCAGTGGTATGAATAGTAGCAAGTGGGTTAGAAACCACTCTTGGTTGAGGTTGCAATAATGTAATGGTAATCCATAGAGGAGTCTTCATTATTGAAGGTGGTATCTATGTAACAACCTCTAGGTGGTGATGTAGGAATTGTTCTAGTGATATTTTTGGATGAACCTCCAGATAGTCAACAATTATCCACTCCTAATCTTCCTTGAAAAGGAGGGTTATCCACCTGAATCACTATCCCCACACCTTCATCGTTTATCTTTCTTGTTATGTTTATACTTATTCTAGCCTAAGGGTTTGTTACTCCATTGAACACAGATTTTAATCTTTCCTCTTCTATCACAATGGTGGCAATGTGTAGGTGGGGAATTCTTCAATCCTTATTCTTGTGTAGCTTGACTCCACCTAAGATTTCTCCTGTGATAGATCAATAAATCCTATGTCGCTCAAAATTAGTATGCCTTCTCCAAATCCTTTCTCCCCATGTTGACCATTCCAAAATTTAACGCTTCATATGTCGTGGATAGTGGTGTCGCTATGGTGGTGCCTCAGACAAATCAAGGTGGCATAATCAACATTTCACGATTGTACTGGTGGTTGAGGTGCAGTAATAATCCTTTGCAAGGATGGTGTGCTTTTTTGATGATATACCACTAAATACCAAATCCAAGTCAACCTAACACCATTCACACAAGCATTAACAATATGAAATGACTAGTTAGAGCATTCCCCCCTTTCACAATTTCACAACACCCTAGTAAATAGAAGTTGTGCTACCAAGCTAATCGACATATGGTTGATAGATGCAATTTCATAAGATCATTGCTTTTTCTTCACGCTATATTTCAAGCACGAGTCCATATATTCCTCTGCAACACCTCCTTTTTGTCCAGCCACCCCATCTTTCTACACAGTGGGTTTCACCACAAACACATCCATAACATGCTATTCATCCACGGACTACTCATTAATGGTGTGAATTGCCTTGTTAGTGATAGGGATGTTTTTATCTAGCCAAATCCCTCCAATGCACCCTTGATAGAAGAATCCTTACACACTTCTATACTATAAGGGATTCTCAAAGCTAGGAACATGAAATAAGATTAAAATTCCAAAGTTGAGCAAGGGTCAGAATGGCTTCTACTTTATGACATGCTCCCCTCTCTATTCCATGTACTGAACCAGTATGAACTCATCGAAGACCACATAGTTGTGGATATCATAATGCACCAACCACACTTTCTTGACATGTCCTTTCAAGTGTTCATCCTTATGTAAGTGCACCCATAAGTCCAATCATTCTTCTAGTCATACTAGATTTTGAAATTTTAGAATGGGAGCTTTCTCTCCCAGTGGTTTGTTCTTCCAGGATTTGTTACCTACAATTCCTCTCCCCGATGGTGGACCTATTTTTGGTGACATCCTCATGATCCTCCAATATTGATTCATATCAGATGCCATCTTCTATTCCTCCTACTTATCTATGGTTGAATCTTAGCGTTTGTGATCCTCACCTTCAGTGTTCTCTAACATAAATTCGCATTTCAGTTTAGCACTTTGACTTATTATCGACTTTGGATTTGAAATTTTCTTGCAATGCCTAATCTTGTGTGTTTCAATGATTTAAACAATTTCCCAACCATGACATTTAAAGTGTTGCATTAGCTAATTTTTTTAGGATCGATGTCATATAAAGCATAACCCATCCTAACTATCTAATATTTCGTCCGATCCCACTCGTTAGAGTAAATTTGAGGTCTAAAATGGGCCTCTTAAGGAAAATAATAAAATAATAGTTAAAATAATAAAATAAGGGTTGTGAATTTTTTAAAGGGAAAGAAAGAAAATTGTTTTTTTTAATTGCAATTTCAACTTATGTCCTTATAGTTTTACTCAAATTTCAAGTGTAGGCACTCGTTGGATGTGGAATATAATTCCACATCCAACGAGTGCCTACACTTGAAATTTGAGTAAACCTATAAGAATATAAGTAAAAAACATCATTAAAAAAACAGTTTTCTTCATTTCCCTCTAAAAATATTTACCCTTATGGTTGACACCATCATCTTGAATCTTATTGGTTCTTTTAAAGTTGATTTTGATAGTACATTTTTTTTGTTTTGAGGCCCATTTTTACCTAAAAATTTCCCTAATGTAGCTGACCTAGATCCTCGACAAGTCTTATCTAGATTTCATCATTAATGCAAGATAAGACATTCTTTTTTCAACATATTTCTATATCATAATGTGACTTGACTATCGTAAGCACAACCTATGCAAAATTAAAATCTTCCTCTAACACCATCTACCCACCATCGCATTTAATGGTGATCAAAATCAATGCTCCTATCGATTGAAATCCCCCGAAGTATAACTTTGGCTCAGTGACTCCCGTCTTGTTGTGACTTGTCCTACGTAGACACATCCCCTTTCTTTGTGGTTTATTAGCTCTGTAGTCTCCCTTTTTCTTGCTACACATGTTCCATAGTATCTGTAGATCCCAACTTGTTGTTGACACACTAACCACAAAGCTTTGCTTTGGTGGAGTATTGTTAAGTCTATGTAATATTGGATTTGTTCTACTTTATTATTCCTAGACCTACAAAAGTGACAAACAATAAAATTATTTGTGAATTGAATACACTGAAACTTGAAATTGTGAAAATTAACTTAGAGAAAATCAATTGCTAGAAATAAATGTAAAATTTGTGTTCTACTATGGTACACTAACCCCCCCTCCCAGAGCTTAGGTTTGTTCTATGGGTGTTCCCCTCCCCCCCTGCATACAGATAGAAGTGGGTGAATGGAAATTTATCCAGATTCTACATAGTAAAAAAAAGTATAATATCTCAAGAAGAAAATGATCCTAATTGGCCAAGGGTTGTAAACAACAAACATAGTTGTCCTCCCCTCCCTTGTTAGCATCTCATCAGGGCCTAGGGATTCCCTCTCCCCTATTCTTTAGCAACTAATCAACCAATGGAAAAAGGCTATTACAACTTCTCGAGTAAGGGGTCCCCTTGAGAAAAATGTAGTAAAATTAAAATCCATACCATGTACTGACCCCATCGTCCCCACCGCATAGGAACTACTATATCAGCCCAAGGATGCCAAAGGAATCCAAGGGTCATAGACCGACCATATACCCAACCTAATTCGAAGAGTGGAATGCATTAGATATTCACTCTGGAATATAAGATGAAACATATCCAGCTTGAGTCTCAACTATTGGTATAGAAATAACACTCCCCTTACCTAATTGGGAGCTTAATTTAATTTGTCTTTCTAAGAGATGGAAATGCAAATATGAAACATCTCCCAGATATGCTTCTTGGCCAAGTGGTCTTCTTAATATAAAAGACATTTGTCGATAAGCTTGTTCTTGTTTGGAGAGATCAAAATAAATTATTGAAGTATGTTATTTTTTATACATGAAGTATTCATCCAAAGTTGCCCCTATATAAGGAGCAAGATAGTGTAATGTAGTGGGAGAATCCACAATTTTCACTACCATAATGGTTATTCCTTTGCACCATGTTCCCATAATGTATTAACTACCCGAGCCACATAAGAATCCTTTTGACCGATTGACACATAGACACATATTACATTTTGACTCTTTTGATTAGGAATAGTATTTATAGCTACTATTGTCTTGCCAATTTATCTATCCCCAATAATTAATTATTTTTTACCATGTCCTATAGGAATCATATAATCAATAGCAATAAGCCCCATTTGAGAAGTATGACAAATTGGATCATTTTTGTTATTCGAGAATCTTCATATTCCCTTCATGCATTATGTATCAAAGAGTAACTAGAACCAATTTAGTCAAACACATTTTCATGTTCTAACCAAACAATAATGAATTATATTTTTTTCAATAAAAAAGAATGTGCAAAATCTTATGGATTTCCTCCTCCTTTTCTATTCCCATCCTATAAGTACCATTTTTGAAGAAATGCGTTTTTCTATGACTTCATATTATTACATGCTAATTCCTTCTTGATATCTCAATATATCATTCCTCCAAATCACAAATTAGATTAAAAATTGACGAGTTAATGTGAGATTCTCCATGCGATTGTACACTGTTCAATTTTTAACATGATTCAATTTAATGAAATATCTTGGATTTTGTGTGAGAAGGGGATATGGAAGAATTGGTAGATGCTTGAACCAAATCTGATTCATGGAGACAATGCTTTATTCTCCTAAGATATGAAGGGAATATGTGTAGAGACTCAATGGAAGCTATTAATAATGAATGAATCTCATTAGGTCCAATATTGTATTTATAAAATGCTTCAATTACATCTCAAAACTGGGAATGTTATATAACATTAGACAAAACTTGTGATCTAAACTTGAATATTCCTGGCATTTTATTCACAAGATAGATGCTTGGATCCACTTTTGGGGGTATATGAGCCAGAGTAATAATAATAATATTTCTAATAGAATATTTTTCATCATATATAGAGAGATAGTTCATAGGGTTTTGAGTGGGTGTCTGATGGGCCAAAGAATGGAAGCAATAATGTTGCACTCCTTGGCTCATGAATTTAAATGTCAACCCAAGGTTTGCACAAACTTGAGAGGTGTTGTGCACTATATGTGTAGACCTCATACATATATTTGCATACAAAAAAACATCATGTCTATCCAAGAACTAAAAGGGTTACTTCAATAGGGAAGAAACACTAATAATTATTGATATTATAGAAGGAAAAGTTGAAATCCAATTTGAAAAGGAAGATGCAAAATGCTTTAAAGGAAGGAAATATACTACTCGAACAGAAAGTTGCAAAATATAAATTAAGGGATCATATAACCATGTGACCAATCCTTTCTTTTCTTGTCAGTGGAAATATAGGGTGCAAGACTACAATGAGCATAATGTAGGGAGAAAAATCTAGGCAAGTCGATATATATTTTTGAGAAGGTAAAATTCCAAAGATTTCTGAGTAGGCTACCTTCTTTTAACAATGATAAAAATTATTTTGATGAGCCCAATACCTTGGAAGAAGCCATAACAAAAATAAGTATATTTATGAATAGAGAAAAAGAAGACCAAATTTTCAAAAGGCCTAGGATGACAAAAAGAAAGGCAAGATGGATCAAAGGAAGAAAGGATTCAAACCATCTTTTGTCAGGAAAAAATCTCAAGCATGTAAGCAAGGGAAAACATCGCAGGGTGAACATAAAATGAGAGATTCCTTGGGGAAAATGCCAAGACAACATCCCATAAAGTGTTGGTATATGAAGGAGACCACTTGTACAAATCTTGTCCTCACAAGGGATATAGGATGAGGATTATGCATAACATTCAGGAAGTTGATACAATGGATGGAATGGGTAGAATCATGCCAAGGATTTATGCATCCTTGCACAACAAACAAGCAGAATACCAATCCCACATGATTGAGGTAGAAGGAAATATTGACAATGAACCCATAGTTATTTTGATTGATTTTGGAGCTAGTCATAGCGATATAGATCCAAAAATAGTTGAAAGGTTTAAATTGAAAATATGTAAGCATGAAAAGTCTTGGTTGGTTCAATTAGCCACTAGAACCAAGAGAAAAATCAATGAAATTTTCAAGGATTTCCCAGTAAGCATGAATGGAGTTAGCACTAAGGCAAATTTGAACATCATACCACTTGGGTTGTATGATTTCTTAATTGGTATGGATTGGTTGGATAAACATCCTACTATCTTATTTTGTTACAAAAAATCTTTCACATGCCTTGATAAGGAAGGAAATTCAAGGATGGTGCAAGGTATTCCAACACTTATATCCGTCAGAGAGATTTTGACTTCGTAGCTAAAAATAAGTTTTAGGAAAGGGTGCCAGATATATGTAGCCCATATGGAAGAGCCAACAAAAGATAAGGATCCAAGTCATGAAGACTATCCATTTTTTACGGAATATAAAGATATGTTTGGGGAATTGCTAGGATTTCCGCCAAAGAGAGAAATTGACTTTTCTATTGACTTAATTCCTGGAGCTACCCCAATGTCCAAAAATCCTTATAGAATAAGACACCCGAGTTGAAAGAGTTGCAGATGAAACTATAATAATTTCTTAAGAAGTGGTACATACGTCCAAGTGTCTAACCTTGGGGTGCACCAATGCTTTTTGTGAAGAAAAAGGATGGAAATCTAAGGTTTTGTATTGACTTCAAGAAAATTAATAAGGCTAATGTAAAGGATGGATACCCTCTACCACGGATCGATGATATTTTCGATCAATTGAAAGGAGAAAAGTTATTTTCCAATATGGACTTGAGATCAGGTTATCATCAAGTAAGAATCAGAGAAAAAAAACATCAGCAAGACAACAATCAAGACAATGCATGGTCATTATGAGTTTGTGGTGGCACCATTTGGATTGACAAATGCACCAACTAATTTTATGTATCTAATGAATGGAGTGTTTAGAGATTACCTGGACAAATTTGTCATTGTATTCTTGGATGATATTATTATCTACTCCAAGATAGAGGAGGAGCATGAGAAACAATTGAGGATGGTGCTACAAGTGTTGAGAGATCACTGATTGTATTCCAAGTTAATAAAGTACACTTTATATCAAAGAAAAATCCATTATTTGGGCCTCATCGTCTCAGAGGAGGGAATAACATTGGACCCTGAGAATATTAAAGCAATCAAAAGTTCGCCAATGCCAAAGAATGTTTCAGAAGTGAGATCCTTTATGGGATTATTTGGATATTATAAGAGATTCATTGAAGGATTTCCCAAGGTCACACATCCAATCACCTCACTGTAGAATAAGGGGACAAAGTTTGAGTGGACCACCAAATCTGAGGAAAATTTCCAACATTTGAAGGAATTGTTGACCAATGCAACTATTCTAAAGGTTGCAGATTCAAATGAAGATTTTGTTGTGTGCACAGATGCATGCTAGGAAAGGCTTGGGGGAGTCCATATGCAGAATGGGCATTTCATATGTTATGAGTCAATGAATCTTAAGGAACATGAAATAAATTATGCTTCCCATGATTTAGAGTTGGTAGCATAGTTCATTCCTTAAAAATGAGGAATCATTGCAATCCAGATTTACGAGCAGAACGAAATGAAAACACAGATTTATAATATTAACATAGAGACACAGTGAACAATAATAGAGATACAATAAAACTTGACTTTTATTAAATAATAAATATGTTGAAAACTGTAAAATGCAGACTGAAAAACAAGCTTGCTAGAATGGTGGTAGCTTATCTCTGAGAAGAGAAGTGACAGATACGCTCATTCGCGAGAAGATGAGTACAATGAGGCTCTGAAGGCATTTTTACAATAAAAATTAATGAAAAAACCCTAGACATACAAAAACCTAACCTTAGTAGATGAAGCACCAAAATTCATGTGGGCCCTGTTGGGGTAAGTTAGTACATCAACTTCTTGGGGTCATAACTTTTGCATATGATCTTTGTTTAGGGAGCATGATAGCTCATTGGAAAGGTATCGATGAGGAGATTCATTTTTGGGGATAAATTAGAGACTTTGACTATCATTGAGGTGTCTAGTCATGAACAAATGATGTTTAGGCCCTCAAAATGGCCCCGAAAGTTTGGGACCTAAAAAACTGCTAAAAATAGTAAATTGCCAAAAGATTGTTTTGAGCCAGGTGGAATAGGTGGATGACCACTGAGATTCTTATAGATCAATCCTCCCCCCTTAGGAAGCATTGGTATCCATTGTGTTGAGTTCCCCCATCATATGAGGAAATTTCTGCTGAGTTTGGCCCCAGGTGAGCCACTTTCCTTGGTGTAGGAGTTGCCCTCCTTTGACAACCCAATAAAGTTGGATCCTATGTTGGTGAGTTCCCTTGACTCGTGTGTCCACGATATGATCAATGAATTCTTGTTCCATGCATTCAAGGTTGAGCTATGTTGGTGTCAATTGTTATGTGATCTCCGAGGTGTCCAATAATGGTGGAAAATAGGGTCAAAGGAGGTCCACATTGAACACTAGGTGCAAGCCAAAGAAAGGGGGAAATGTTGAGCTCAAAAGCATTGTCACCCATAGAATTGGTGATGGTGTAAAGTCCATAACAGAGTGGACGAAGCTTCCAATGAGGCCTTGTAAGCTGTTTTTTCTGCAATTGCAACCAAACTTTGTCCCCCACTTGAAACTGGTATGGGTATAAAGTGGTATGGGACCCAATGGTTGAAATCCCAACCCTTCCTGAAAGGGGTTGTGGTCAGTTGAGATATGTATGGCTCTTTTGTAGTTGTCTTGAACATAGGGAAGACTCTCATCCCAGGTGTTGGGGTTCTTGGAATTGTACATGTGTAGGATGTGCACGATCGTCCTATTGATGACCTCAACTTGGATATATTTTTGGGGGTGGAAGGCAATGGATTTGGTGAGCTTGGTGTCCAACAATGACCACAGGTTTGACTAGAATGTGTCGAGGAACCAACTATCCCAATCTGAGATAATGGTTTGTGGGATCCCAAAGTGTACCCACACTCATTCAAAGAAGATCTTGGAAGTGGCCTCCGGAGTGATTCTCTTCTTACAGGCGACCAGAATCGCCATCTTGGAAAAGCGATCAACAACCACAAAAACACAATCATTTCCCCACTTGGTGGATGGAAGGCCCGACATGTAGTCCATTGAGATGGATTCCAAGGGCCTGTCAGTAGTAGGAAGAGGAGTGTATAAGCCTTGTTTCTTAGTGGTCGGTTTGGCAATAACACAAGCAGTGTAGCACCAGATATACTTATTGACATCCTATCAAAGTTTTGTCTAGTAGAAATGTCATTGCAACACTGCCACTGTCTTTTCCATGCCGAAGTGTCCTACCACCTAACTTTAGTGGGCTTCCCAAATCAGCTTCGCTTGCTTTCTTGATGGAACACAGAGATAGACTAGATGGCACAACAACCCTTCCTTAAGGTGGAAATTAGTGACACATGTGTTTGTGCCCAACAACCGGTAGGTGTTGGTGAAGTCAGGATCTTTCTCATAGAGGTGGGGCCATCCGGAGGTCTCATAGCCATAAGAATCTAGCACTATGGTGAGTTTCACGACTGGAGGTCAGCTGAGGCAATCAACAACTCGGTTGGTACTTCATGTTTTATACTTGTTGTTGAGGTGGAACTACTACAGATATGTGGACCACTTCTGATGACAATCATTCTGCAATTTGCCTTATGTTTGCATGAATTGCAGTGGCTTATTATCAGTGTAGATGAATGTCTCCTTCCCGAGAATGTAATGCCTCCACTAGCAGCAGGCTTGCACAATGGAGTACATTTATTTGTCATAAGTAGGGTACTTACGAACGACATTTGATAGTGTTTCACTATGATAGGCCACAGGGTGGTCATGTTGAGTGAGGATTGTGCCCACAACATACTCTAAAGCATCTTTCTCGATATCAAATGGTTGTTGCAGGTCTGGCAATGAAATAAATGGGGTTGAGCACAAACATTGCTTCATATGATCAAATGATTTATGTTGGTACGGGCCCCACAAATTTTTTTCCTTACCACCACCTCTAGTTATTTGGTTGACGGCCCATGCAATATGGGAGAATCCCAACACGAACCTGCGATAGAAATTGTCAAGGCCTAAGAAGACACAAAGATCAGTGAGCGTGGTTGGGGCTGGCTAGTCACATATCTTGGTTGAATTAACATGCACACCATGTGCATCAACAATGTAGCCTAGGTACTATACCCTGTCCATGCCAAAGGAGAATTTTTCCAAGTTGGCATATAGCTTATGTTGTCGTAGAGTGTGTAGAACCTGTTGAATATGTTGCAAGTGTTTTGCCCAAGTTATTTTGTAGATGAGGATGTAATCTATATACACCACCAAAAAATAATTAGTGAAAGGTCGTAAGATATCTTCCACCATCCTCATGAAAGTTGTTGGGGCATTTTTCAAACCAAAGGGAATGACCAACCATTCAAAAAGACCTTTGTTTGACTTGAAGGCAATTTTCCATACATTTGTCTACTCTATTGGGACATGATGGTAGCCAAAATTCAAATCAATCTTACTAAAGTATTTTCCCCCCTTGAGTTGATCAAGGAGATTGTCGATTTTGGGAATAGGGTATCGGTTCCTGACTGTGATTTTATTTAGGGCCCGGTAATCAATGCAAAGTTGCTAAGTCTTGTCTTTCTTCTGCACCAGCACGATTGGGATTCCACAAGGTGATGAGTTGGGTCGGATGTGCTTCTTTTGGAACATTTCTCAGATCTAACGCTTGATCTCCTCATTTTATAGCAGAGAACGGTGATAGACTAGCCCATTGGGTAGCGGTGCACCAGGGGTCAGATCGATGGGATGCTTGACCTGACAGTGCAGAGGTACCCCAGTAGGTGATGAGAAGATGTCTTTTTATTCTTCCATGACCTTATCCACTTACTTATGTTGCGTGGAGAGGTCTATCATGGAGGTCATGGATGTGGATGCAACCTTTCGCTCACTCTGATAGTGAATCATGAAGAAGGAAAACTTCCTGGTCTAAGAAATGATCTCCCTGCATTGCTTGGAAAAGATCAAGGAAATAACACTAGGTGGGACTACCTCGGGTATCTTGTACAATTTCATGTTCAAAGTAATAATAACACTGTGAGGCCTAGACTCATATACAACATGACATTTCCATAAATAAGGTTGTCCCAAAAAAATATCACAAAATTCAAGGGGAGCAACATCACACAATACCTCATCTTTGAATGGCTTGATGTCATACGATATGCAACACTATTGGCTAACATGAAGATCGCTTCCTTGATGGACCCATCTGATGGTGTAGGGCCTGCGGGTGCAGCGTTATCGGCAGAGCTAGTTGCTTGAAGACCTCTGCTGAGATGAGGTTCTTATATCTATCGCTATCAATGATGAAGGGCAGCAGAGTGCCTTTCAACCACATCTGTGAATGAAAGAGGCTCTCTCCTTCCTCTGGCTCATCAGGTTCATCGGGTTGGATCTTTGTGGTAGCAACAATGGCACTGGGTTCCATGTCAATGATTTGTCTCCCCTTTTCCGATTCTGACTCAAAGTCGAAACCCACATATGATTCATAGGTTTTTACCTCAACCACCAATGACTGCTTTGAGTGGAAATCAGCAATGTTATGTCAGGGGCTCTTATGGAAGTCGCACCACTTCCCGATATCTTTCTTCATCTTTCCATTGTCCTTCTTTGCTTGCATCTTGGACTGGTTGTCCTAATGTTTCCCATATTTTTTCTATCATTTTTTATTGTGGGTTGGGGCTACCATTTCCCTGCTTCTGTTGTGAGGGGTTATGATCCAGATTTATGTAGGAACACAATGAAATACATAAATACACATAAACAAAGAGATGCAATGGAAATAAGACTTCATTTCATTAATAACAAATGACTGAAATATGCTTACAGACAGAATGGAAATAAACTAGCTAGAGCGTTGGTAGCTTATCTCTGAGAAGAGATGTGGAGGCTATTGGCCTCTGAACTGTGTTACAATGAGGCTCGAAGGCCTATTATTATTGAGAAACAATGGAAAACCCTAAACATCCAAATACCTAACCCTAGGAGATGAAACGCCAAGACTATGGGCCCCGTTTGGGTAAGTTGGTACATCAACTTCCCGGGGACGTAACTTTGGCATACGATCTCCATTTGACATGTTCTATACCTCATTAGAAATATCTATCTGAGGAATACAACTTTTGGGTGAGAAACATCAATTTATAATATATTTTGCTCCCCATTTTCCCAAAAAACTTCGTTTAAGACCTCAAAACGACTCCGGAAGTTCAGGACCCGAAAAACTGCTAAAAATAGTAAACTATGCGGAAAATGAAAAACTGAAAGAAGCAATGGTGGGGGTCAAAGTGGAATAGGTGGGTAGCCACCAATATCCACTTGGATCAGGTTCCCAAACCCAAACCGTCGTGTCTTTTGTTTAATCTTCTGCTTGATTTTGAAGGCATATCGATAGGCCGCACCCAAGGATGAGATGTCCAAAAACTCCATTTTTGTATGGATGTATATATGCAGACCTTCGTGGTACTTGAGAACCCTATGTCCCTCAGAATATTTAAGACCTAGCTTGGTGCGCAAGGTATGGAAGACATTGGTGAACTCTGACACTGTTTGGTCTCTTTCCTGCTGCAGTGTGGTCCATCTTGTATACAATTCGTCATAACTTCAAACAGGATAGTATTGTTCCTTAACAACATCCATGAAGGAACCCCAAGTGGGTGCAAATGAAAATAATGTGGATCCCTCTATTTCCTTTTTCTCACAAAAAGTCTCCCACCAATCTTTGACATGGAGGACGACCTTGAGGATCACAAATGTAATATTTTCTCTATTAAAAAATTTGTGGACACAAAAATACCCTTCTAGAAGGTTTAACATTTATCTATGGCATCCGCATCTATTTTAGGAATATCAAAATTGATATGTACCTTGAAGGGGGCGGCGCCTCTGCTTGAGGTATATGTGTCGCTTGCCGGCAGTCATCAAAGGATTTATTCAAAGTTGTCCATCATCCCATTCCTTTGTCGCTCAAGGCCTTCATCAAGCAACATTTTGAAAGGATCTCCTATCCCGTCGTCTTTATTTTCTCCTGCCATGGATGGTTTTTTGGGCATGCGATAGCAGTTGTCCTTGAGAGAAACAATCTTGAGACCCAACTCTCTATACCCTGACCGCGTCGGGGACATGCACAAAAAAAAAAACAAGGAGCAGACCGCTTTGATACCACTGATCTGGATTTATGAGAGGAACGAAATGAAAACACAGATTTATAATATTAACACAAAGACACAGTGAAAAATAATAGAGATACAGTAAAACTTGACTTCTCTTAAATAAGAAATATGTTGAAAATTGTAAAATGCATATTGAAAACAAGCTTTCTAGAATGGTAGCAGCTTATCTCTGAGAAGAGATGTGACAGCTATGCTCATTCACAAGAAGATGAGTACAATGAGGCTCTAAAGGAATTTTTACAATAAACATAAATTACAAAACGCTAGACATCCAAAAACCTAACCCTAGGAGATGAAGCGCCAAAAGTCATGTGGGCCCCGTTGGGGTAAGTTAGTACATCAACTTCCCGGGATCGTAACTTTTGCATATGATCTCAGTTTAGGGCGCACAATAGCTCGTTGGAAAGGTATCGATGAGGATATTAATTTTTGGGGCTTAATCAAAACCTTAGGCTATTGTTGAGGATCCTGATCGTGAAAAAACAATTTTTAGGCCCTCAAAATGGCCCCGGAAGTTTGGGACCCAAAAAACAGCTAAAAATAGTAAATTACCAAAAGATTGTTTTGAGCCAGTTGGAATAGGTGGGTGGCCACCGAGATCCTCCTAGATCACATTATCTCATGGGGAAAAAGTTCAATTTGAAGACAGATCATAGCAGTCTGAAACACTTGTTTGACCAGCCAACATTGAATGCCAAACACACTAGATGGTTCGAAGTTCTCAGCAAATATGACTTTGACATCAAGAATATCAAGGAAAAAGAGAATAAAGTGGTTGATGCACTCAATAGAAGGGTGTATGAAATGCATGTTGCATCTGTTAACATGTATCATTAATATTTAAAAGGAATAATTTTGGAAGCTATAGTATCAAATCAACATTATGCACAAGTTACAGAAGGCTTACAACAGGAAAATGTACCACTAAAATTTAAATACTACAGGTTAGAAGAGGATGGGATCCTCTTGTTCAGGGAAATTTTTTATGTACCTAACACTCAATAATTGAGAAATATAGCGCTAAAATAAATGCACAATATGCCATATGTTGGTCATCCATGGTAATAGAGGACAATTGCAGCAGTAAGAAGCCAATATTTATGGTCGGGAATGAAGAAGGATGTGGTTGATTACATAGCCAGGTGTATGGAATGTTTGAAGGTGAATATTGAACACAGGCATCCAACGCGATTGTTACATCCTTTTCCCATCCTTGAATGGAAATGGGAGGTAGTTACAATAGATTTTATCACCAAGTTTCCAAGAACAACAAGGAAACATGATTTTATCATGGTAGTGGTGGACAAACTTACAAAGGTTGCATGTTTTGTACCGACGAAAACAACTCACAAGAAAACCAACATCGCTAAGATTTATATGATGGAGAATACCAGGATACACAATGTTCCTAAGGAAACAGTGTCAGATAGAGATCTCAAGTTCACTTCCAACTTTTAGAAGGTGTTGTTTAAGGGATTTGGGACTGACTTGAATTCCAATACAACATATCACCTAGAGTTAGATGGGAAGACAAAGAGAACTAACTGGA
This sequence comes from Picea engelmannii, assembly GCA_009831015.1. Lineage (NCBI taxonomy): Eukaryota > Viridiplantae > Streptophyta > Pinopsida > Pinales > Pinaceae > Picea > Picea engelmannii. The sequence continues at coordinate 582,460 of ML789716.1, read as the reverse complement.
TAATTGAAGATATGTTGAGGATGTATGTAATGGAAAATCCTTCCAAGTGGGAAGACTACCTTCATCTAGTTGATTTTGATTATAATAATGGGTATAATGTATTGTTGAAGATGAGCTTGTTTGAGGCCTTGTATGGAAGGAAATGTAACACGCTAATGAGTTGGGATAACCTAAAAAACAAAGCACGTATTGGGCCATAATTGCTAAAGGACGTGGAAGAACATATGGTAAATATCAGGTAGAATTTAAAGGTTGTACATGATAATAAAAAGAGTTATGCACATAAACGTAGGACATACAAGGAATTCAAAGTGGGCGAGCGTGTGTTTTTAAAAGTAAATGATAAAAGGAGCTCTCTAAGATTGGGAATTTTAGCAAAATTGGTAGTGATATGCTGTGCGTCGTTTGAATTTCTAGAAATATAGGCCTATTTGCATACATGCTTGCATTTCCTACATCCATGAGAATTCATAATGTGTTCCATGTGTCTTTATTGAAGAAATGTGTGCTTGATTATAACCATGTGATAGATTGGACTATGATCTAGGTGGAGCATGAGGGGGACTTTCAGGTGGAACTAGTGCGCATCCTAGACCGAAGATTCAAAGTGCTCAGGAACAAAGTCATCGACATGGTAAAGGTCCAGTGGACCTACTATAGTTCTGAAGACACTACATGGGAACACAAGGAGACCATGCAGGAAGAGTACCCACAATTTTTTGTGAATTTTGAAGAGAAATGAATGTACATTTGTATATAAGTGTCCAAGGATCCATTTTGGAAAATATAGTTCCTGGAGCCACATCTCAGAGACTTCCTATCTGATCTATGCTAGAGCCCTAAAGGGAAGTGGTACAACCTGAGGGACTTCGATGCAAAGAAGGGGGTACACTTCCATGGGTTTTGCATGTATTATGATGTAAAATTATGTACATGTATACCAGCATGGTGTTATGCACCAAGGACAATGAAAACTATAGGGGAGGGGAATGTAACATCTCCATTTTTAATTCTAGGATTAACGATATGTAATGTAAATATGATGTATGGTCGTGGGCCCAACTATGTAATATGTAAAGATTGTATATTGTAATAATAAAATAAAATATAATGTTGACTGCATATAGACAAGGACAAAGTAATGGGGACTAAGTTTCCATAAGAAAGGGGAAGGTCTAAGAGGGGGGTCCAAGGGGAATTATTCATGGATGTTAATCCCAACCCACCTTTCTAAATTCTATCTGTGTATAAACCTTCTATTTTATATTTGATAGTTCCCAAAGACAATAATTTAAACACATGTAAGAGGGTTGGTGTGAAAAGTCACATCCCATAGTTATGAGATCATGGAGGCTGAGTACAATCAACATTAGGGAATGTGAGAGTCAACATGCATGGGAAAAAGGGAAATTTGAATGGGTTTGGTAGGTGATTTTTACATGTAATTTTTTAGAATAGTAAGAGAAAGTAGAGTGTTGGAGCTTGAAGGCATCCATAGTGGGCATGTATGGCAGCTCGTTGGAGCTGTAAATTCATGAAGAGTCGGGTTTTTATGCCTGTAGAGTGAGATTGTGTGTGAAAAAACACCCTACAGTAGTGATATAGCTATTGTGAACTTTTCTTATTGCAGTTGACATCCCTAGAGTCCCCAACAAGAGATATTCCTAGCTAACTTGTGTTGGATTCCTAGAGGGATGTGGGAAGGCCTAAGGGACTGCATGTAGAATCTCATTCCTTGGTTTTTGTAGGTTAAAGGGAAGAGAGCTAGTGGATTGGGATAGATGTAGCAAAATTAGCTTAGTGTGGGTTGTATTGGGTTGTGAGTAGATAAAAGAGAGACACCCCTTTGTTGTGGATTTGTAGCCCCAACTCAGGGGTGATTTGTGGTTTAGATTTGGAGCAACAAATCTACGGTTGGGAGGAATGTTTGTCCCCTATAGCCGGTTGCACAATTGTTGATAAAAGATCATTGTTTTTATCTCTACTTTTCTATTCTTAATTATTGGATTATTTGTTTTGTGCTTACTCTAAGTTTTAAGCAGTTATATATTGTTGTGTGAATGTTAACTTAGTTGTAGTCATGTTTTAAATTTTTTGTTAGGTACATGGATTTTTAGCATACTACACATATTTAATTAATGGTGTGTGCATTTAAATGGAATTGCATGCATATATTGTTTTGTGCTTACTCTAAGTTTTAAGCAGTTATATATTGTTGTGTGAATGTTAACTTAGTTGTAGTCATGTTTTAAGTTTTTTGTTAGGTACATGGATTTTTAGCATACTACACATATTTAATTAATGGTGTGTGCATTTAAATGGAATTGCATATGTGTGTGTGTGTGTGTGTGTGTGTGTGTTCTTATCTTGTTGTTTGCATATAATTAAAATGGGTACCATGAAAATTTTATGGTGTTAGTAGTGGGGGACATTACAGAAGATGCTACCCAAATCACAACCCAACTTGCACCATAACAATCCATATTTAAATTTCTCATTTTTTTGTACTTTCACTTGTTTCGGTGAAAATCTAGGTGGTAAGTTGGGTTGTAAAGAAAACCACTTTTTTTGCAACAAAAAAGTATTACATAAATGTCCACAAGTGTCATAACTGAAACATCCCAAATAGTTTTAGTGAGTCCTTTGGAATGACCATGACATACATCTAAATGTATTGGACATCAAATTCAAACCCTACAATTAGATCCTTTGGGGGTGAGACTATCAATCTTGTGGTCCTTATTTCCCCTCTGTTATTTTCTCATTGGATACTAATATGGTGACTCCTCCATTGGTCCTAAAATCCATATCTATGTTGTGGTTTGATTTGTGTTACAAAGGCATCTCTACTTGTTGGAATCTATGTTGGTGATGTATGGTGCTTGTTTTTCATCTTCCTAACGTCCTTTAACCTAGAGTGGGAGAATAGATTGATGTTACCACAAGGAGGAAGGAAAGATTGGAGTCGTCACTCAACTTTAGAGAAAATTTGAGAAACCCTAGGGTGAGAAGAGAGATAAATAAAATAAGGGATAAATGAAACTAAATTAATTAGGGTTTCATTATTAATTAGTTATCTAGGGTTGTATGTTTATTAGGGTACTTGATAAGATATCAACGATAATCAAGTGATAACAACAAATTAACTTAGGCTGGTCGGCTATCTCTCGTGGTTGAGTAATTTGAGCTTTATGAAAGAGATCTCGAGATCATTCCCCTAGGATAGTTGCATTTGTTTCCTATCTCACTTAATGTCTCTATTGGGTTAGGTGTCATAATCAACACCAAAGGGTTTTCATTGGGTACTATATACCAAATTTAGAGAAGCTCCCATGAGGTTTTCTTTGAAACAAAATATAACGAAAAATTAACAAAGAGAATTAAATAACCTAGGATTAATTCACCACAATTTCTCTGATGAGATAATTATCCTAAGTGTTGAAGATGAAACAAAAGAGAAAAAATAGATAAATCACCTTGATGATCATTGTTGTAGGTGTTGAATCTTCTTGGGATAAAGATGAGATTTGTGGCAGGTCTCTAATAAAGTAATCCACCTCCTAAATGAACCTCCACACATAGCTCGATCTCCTTGTAAAACACATGTATGCCTAATAATCAATGCAATGAAATATATCACACTAGATATACCATACAAAATAATGTAACAATGAAGTGTTGAATGGTGACCAAAGTTCCCTTAGAAGGGTTGACACCTCCCTTTCCCTAGTTGTGTTAGAACCTCCCTTGACATTGTAGGGTTCAATTATCTAAGGCAAGATAAGGGACAAAGCCAATGAAGATTCCATATGACTAAACAAAGAATCTTCAAGGTTGGAGCCAAACTAACAATAATAGATCCATATTGAGGCATTGGAGAAGACAATCACAAGCAATATAAGAGCATTGGAGAGGAGTTACTAAGAAGCTATATCAAGTATTGATGCCAAACCAAGTGTATACCTACATTATAAGGTTTCAAAGATAGAATATTCAAGGAGTTAAATATGCTTTACAAAGAGAAATTAATTGGAATAAATAGGCAAGGGAATTAACCCAAGGCACATGTGAACCTTATATTGACCATTATAAAGAGTGACCTATACTGAAAAGTCAAATTGCATGATTTAAAATCATATTGTGAGTCTCTATATAATTCATACTGTGAGAAATTCCTCAAATACGAACTTGTTATTTTTCTTGACTTGATACATAGACATGGTACAAATATGAAAGTAGTGATTCACTTAGCGCATTTAGATAAAGAAAGTCTGAGGAATATTTGACTCATTTGACCCCATAAATAGAAAAAATAAATGGATTTGGTCATTGCAGATTCATAATGATGCATTATGCATGACTATATACCAAATTACAGGCTTGTGCCTAAAATTGACCCATAGAGTAAGTAAATACCCCAAACGAGTGCCTAGGAGGGTCAAAGTGAACCAAAGTGCGACCAAAGGAAAAATGAGGAGAAAGAAAGGTAGTAAGTTATCCTACCAAAATGTTAGACATACTTAAGAGGTCACACATCTAAGCTAAGGAAAAGGGACTCAAGGAAGGTGGTCCAACATAGAAGGTTGATAGAGAGATATGTATGTCACCATTGGGCATGTTGCATATAGTGATCATATAGAAGAAGGTTGTGTTCCTATACTATAGGTGGGTGAGTGTATGCAATGAGCATTAAAGTGAAAAATCCATATACTATATATTTCTCCCCTTACAAGAGATATTATCCATAGGATAGGAATTATAGCAAGTTGCAAGGAATGAGAGAAGCAAGCAACAAAGCAATAACATACATAAAAATGAAGGTGGAAACTACATAAAATCGATGATGCAAGGGGAAACCTACTAGTGTACAAAACATAAGCTAATTATTCTAACTTTGAGTGGGGGTTGTCCATTGGCCATGCCAATAATATGATAGGCATTTGCATGTGATCTTATGCCCCAATAATTGGTTCAAGAGAATAAATCTATAGACACATATGTGGTGAATATAATGTTAATCACGTGTAAGACAAAGAAATAAAGAAATAAAGACTGAGAAGCAATGAAATGCACAACAATAAAAGAATGCCAAGAAAGGTGACAAATAATTCCTCTTACTATGAATGAACAGTAGTAGCTAAACCATGAAATTGAAGGTAAGTAAATCTAACTACCATGTAAGAGAAATAACAACCATAATATGAAACAATATATGAGTAAGTCTAAAGATTATGAAAGAAAGATAGAAACTAGGCTATGAAATTCAATCTAGTAAGTGTAACTATCATGAAAGGAATGCAATAGTTAGACTATAAAATAGATCTTAGAAAGGAAATGTGAGAGTGAGAACACATATACTTACACGATGACAGGAAATGAAGGTAGAAGCTAGCCAAGGCATAAGAGGTGTGAACCCTATGATCCTGATACACAAACAAGATATCTATTTGCAAAGATAAATGTTACTATATTTTCTTGAGTGAGGAAGGGTTAGCAATAGAAAATCCTAGGGAAAGTAGGAAGAACATGAAAGGAACGGGAGAGAAGAGGTGGTATATGGAAATTCTAGAGTTGAACCAGTGAGGGAAACATGAGATAATTCTAGGGATAAACTAGTGAAGGCAAGAGATGACAATGTTATGGATTAACTAGTGGAGGAAAGAGGCTAAAATGTTAGGGGTGAACTAGCAAAGGCATGAGTCAACAACGTTGGGGATGAACTAGTGAAGGAAAGTGGTAAGATTTGGTTATGTCAAAGATGAACTAGTGAATGCAAGAGGTGTGTGGTGACAATGCTAGGGATGAATTAGAAAAGGAAATAGATAAGAGGCAATTATGCTAGGGATGAACTAGTGAAGGTAAAATATGATGGTGCTAGGGATGAACTAGCGAAGAAAAGAGGAAAGAGGTAGTGATGTTAGGGTTGAACGAAAGAATGAAATAAGAGAGATGTGGTGATGTTATGGTTGAACTACTGAAGGAAAAAGGAGAGAGGAATTTTTTTTAGGATGAACTACTTAAGGTATTAGGAAAGAGGTGATTATTGTAGGGTCGACCTAGTGAAGGCAAGAGGAAAGAGGTGACAAAACTTAGGCTAAACTAGCAAAGGAAAGAGAAAAGAGGAAAACAAAGGGAAAACAAAGATAGTAAAAGAGGAGAAGAAATAAGGAAGGTTGCCTCAACTATATCAAGTTATGTAGGGAAGAAAAGGGAAAGGTAGAAAGAGGAAAATAATGGGTATTGTTGATTTATCATGGAATATTAATGACATAAGGCCCAAGTTGGCCCCATAAATTTCTTTATTTGAGATGAGGCTTAATAAACTTGATAAAGAGGGTTAAAATGTTGAAACATTTGGAGGCTAGTATATCCTAAATCCACCAGTGGAAAGCTAGGGATAGCAGTGTAAATTGTAACCTTGTACAATATCTACTACAAACTGATATTCAAAAAAGAACAGAAAAGATACAATGGAAAATACAAACATTACACAGAGATTTTTCACCTGAAAACCCAAACCGGGAAAACCGGCATATATTATATTCATACATTGTGTTACATTGCTTACAATACAATATACATATAGGAGCCAGCGACATCCAAAACCCTAACCCAATGACCTGGATTAGTCCAAAACCCTAATTCCTTAACTGGAAATAGAAAACCATCGTCAAAAAACCATGTGCTGAAAAACCACCTAATATCATGTGGTCCCGGAAATATGTCATCCCGGTAATATGTCGTCCCAGAAATATGTCGGCCCGGAAATATGTCGGTCCGAAAAAAAAAAAATCGGGGGCGCTACCCCCAAACCCCCGCGCGGGGGGCTCCGCCCCCCCTCTAACCCCCCTGCGCGCTCGACGCAAGTGCTCAGACACTACTACTCGTGCAAAGAATATAACACATACCCAACATTCTCCCACTTGTTGTTTTCTTTGCACCCAGGGGGCTACAGGGTTACATAGTCAACAATGCCCATTTATCCTCTACACCAAGAGAACTTCTCAGTGCTCACAGATTTTGTTAATGAATCTGCAACATTCTTCAAAGTGTCCACCTTCATCAGTGATACTTTCTTTTCTTCAATCATGTCTCTCACAAAGTGATATTGAACATCAATGTGCTTTGTCTTTGAATGATAAGCAGGGTTCTTCGCCAAGAAAATTGCACTCTGACTGTCACACTCTATCCTTACAGCTTCTTGTACCAACCCAATACCTGAACACAATCTTTGTAACCATACTGCTTCCTTACTTGCATGATTGGCTGCCATGTATTCAGATTTTGTAGTTGAAAGTGCCACTACAGCCTGTCTTTTGCTCATCCAACTTATAGCTCCTCCAAACAGGTTAAACACATACCCGCTTGTAGATCTCCTACGATCCAAATCTCTAGCCCAGTCTGCATCCACAAAGCCATGTATATCAACCACTATATCCAATCCCGATCTTCCTTCGTAGCACAATCCATAGCTAGCAGTGCCACACAAATACCTAAAAACCCTTTTTACTGTTGTCCAATGCTCCTTCCCTGGTTTTGACATATACCTGCTCAAAAATCCCACTGCATGTGCAATGTCCGGTCTAGTACAGACCATTGCATACATCAAACTGCCAACCGCACTCGCATATGGAACACGAGACATGTCCTCCTCTTCTTCATGTGTCTTGGGACACTGATCCGCAGATAACTTTACACCAGCGGGAATAGGAACCTTGACCGGTTTACATTCCTGCATATTAAACCTCTGCAATATTGTCTCGACATATTTTCTCTGATTTAACCATAGTTTCCTCCTTTTTCGATCTCTTTTAATTTCCATGCCCAAAATGAAATTTGAAGCA
>ML789716.1:554001-571893 GCA_009831015.1 Picea engelmannii | reverse complement strand
TGTAACAAGGCTTATCACAGTCCCGAGCCAAACCCTTGACGACAAAGGCGTCCCCCTGAAGCCAATAATGCTCTGATACCAAATGTAAATTCTAACCTTGTACAATATCTACTGCAAACTGATATTCAGAAAAGAACAGAAAATATACAATGGCAAATACAAACATTACACAGAAATTTTTCACCTGGAAACCCAAACCGGGGAAACCAGCATATATTATATTCATACATTATGTTACATTGTTTACAATACAATATACATATAGGAGCCAGCGGCATCCAAAACCCTAACCCAATGACCTGGATTAGTCCAAAACCGTAATTGCTTAACCGGAAATAGAAAACCATTGGCAAAAAACCATGTGCCGAAAAACCACCTAATATCATGTGGTCCCGGAAATATGTCGTCCCGGTAATATGTCGTCCCAGAAATATGTCGTCTCAGAAATATGTCGGCCCGACGGAAATATGTCGGCCCGAAAAAAAAAAAAAATCGGGGGCGCTGCCCCCGAACCCCCGCGGGGGGGGCTCCGCCCCCCTACGCAACCGGCACAAGCGCTCAGACACTACTACTCATGCAAAGAATATAACACATACCCAACAAGCAAGTGAGGCCTTCCTTGACCATATGGAGGATAAGGGAAAGAGGAGAGGAGAGGGAGAGGAAGAGAAAGCATGAGAAGCCATAATATTTCCCTGAGTGGATCATGGAATTTGAGAAGAGAAAGAGGATATGAGAAATTTCCTTTAGTAGTTCAAGGTAGGTGAGAGGGGGACAAGGTGAATCAAGATGAGAGAAGGAAAGGAAGATTAGAGGAGGAGTCTGACTAGCTCAATTAGACTGCAAGAGTCTTGAAAGTAGAGGAGGAGGATTTGAATAATCTCATAGATTACACATATGTGATTAGAGGATGGAACTTAGGAGTGGCCTTAGGAAGGTGAGATAAGGGAGCCTGATCACGTTGAATTAAATAATTATTTCCTTCATGGAAGCATAAGAGATAACTCATGAAGGTGTATGGGACAAAAATCATCATCTTCAACCAAGGATGATTAAGGAGGATGTTGTAATCAAAGTATCCCTAGAGTACTGAAAATGAGTGTCCATTGTATTAGGGTTAAGGATCAAAGGAATCATAAGAACCCAAAGGGATCTAGCCTCATGATTTTTTAAACCTTGAAGGGTCCAATGAGTAGGAGAGAAACGTGTAGCACTGAGGGTATGGAAGACATGGGATTATATGATATTAAGGGAAAACCCATGATCAATTATGACTCACTTTATAGTGAATTCATCCCAATGGATTTGGATGAAGAATGGGTTATTCATGTTGTCTTTTCATTCCTTTGGTGGAAGGGACACATGAATGATCAAAGGATAGAGAGGGAGGTATAGATTTAGTAATATTTAGGGATAAATTGTAAAGAGTTTCGATCAATTGGTCCATTTGGTCAAGACATTCCCAAAGAATATCCATGTAGAGATTCTTAGAAGCATGAGATGACAGGCATTGGACAAAAGAGGAAGATAAATGGGAAGGAAATGGCTTGGATTAAACAATAAGGGGACGATATAAATAAATAGACTCTCATATATCCTTTTGTTGATCCTGAGAGATAGGCCCAATCCAATGAGAAGGAAGGATATCGATATTGATGAGGCTAAGGATCAATTCTTGAATAGGTTGATGTGGGGATATGAATAACCAATGAATTGGAAGGATGATATTGAGGTTAATAAGGTCAAGAAAGTAGTCATATAAAGGATTAACCCTTTTGGGGTAAGAGAAGGTCGTGGATTTGATCCAATATGGGGAGCCTCGCCTCTTCTTCACCAAGGCCTTATTGAATAACAAGGATTCTTTCCATGGCCTTAGGTTAGCTAGAAGAGGTGTTGACAAAGCTTTCCCTTTCTTGTTAGGAGATTTAGGAATGACCTATTCTTCTTATTCATCAAAAGGATCAGACTTAGTTTCATGGGAATCCTTCTTATTTTCATTAGAAGGATTTGGAGGGTCATGGTCAGGCATGGTGTTCTTTTAGATCTCAAGTTTGGCATTTTCTTTTATGAAAACAATTTTAAGTCCTTTGAGGGTTGTTAGTTTTGAATTTTTGTTTGTTTAACTATTAATTTTTTTGGCAATGTTTGATGTTATGAGTATCACACTTGTGGTATTTACAACACATGATAGTTTGACATTGAGGCATTAGGTTGATCCTTGCTTCATTTTGATTGATTACTTTGGTCTTGATTTTGGGCGGGGGCACTTTTTTCATCTCGTTGCCCATTAAATTTCTATTGAAAAATTGAGTCTTAGGAAAATTAGGTTGGTATTATCCCATGGAATCATTTGAGGTAAGCATTTTTTTCTCATTAGAGGTCGATGGACTCTTCAGTTGAAGCAGACCTTCAAGAAACACTCTTTTATTTCTCTCCTAATTCAAGGCCCCAATAAAGATTTCATTGAGGGTATCTTCTAAGAATTCCATTGTAGAATCATGAATATGTGTATTCCATTGATGAATGAATGTTGAAGAAGGATCATTTTCATCCTTTTCAAATTTCATGAGGGTATAAACACTAGTGTCATCCAATATTGAAATGAGTGACAAATCAATTGGTTTGCTAAAATACCAAGGTCATAAACCAACCCTTCAAGGAGATGATGAAACTAGTGAAGGGAATCACTTATTAGGGATCATAGGAAGAGATTAAATATGACATTGTTGTCATGGAATAACTTGGTGCAAGCGATGGTGAAAACATCCAAGTGACATTGAGGGTATTCTTGAATGAAACCATTGAACATAGCTAACTCTGGTATAATTGGAGGAATCCATGTTGGTGTGATCTTAGCGGGGAAATGTTGTCTAAGGAATCGATCAAAGGAAAGTCTTGTGGAACACAACTTCTTCTACCACTAGGGTTTAGTTTTTGGCTAGGATAACCAGTATAAGGGGACATGTTTTTATTAGGGTGTGGTTCCCTAACACCACCTCATAGTCTATAGAGGCATGTGTTATGAAAATGAGGGTTATTGAACAAATTATTACTAGGGTTCTGATTTCCTTGGAAATTAAGGCATTGAGGTTCATTATTGGCATGGATACTTATCTAGGAGGTTGTGATAAAGTCGGAATAAATTCTTTTCCTAGTGGCTGAGAGAAATATGAATTATTTTCTTGTCCTTGGGGGAATGTTGAGATGTGTGCTTGACTTAAGGGGAACATTGACATGTGTACTTATCTTTTCAATTGTGTATAAGTTTGCATGAGAACTCGATTAATGATAGGGATGTATGTTGTATGAATTCTTGGATGAGGAGGGAATGTTGGAGGAGGTTCATAAATTTTAGGTACGATGTTAAGATTCCCTTGGCTAACATTGAAGAGTTCTAAGGTTTTTTCTTTTGATGTTGTGTATGCACTTGGATTGTTTGAACGTGGGTTTGAGGTAAGATTTTTGGAGCTACATGAAAGTACCAATGCTCAAATATCTAGAGGATAGAGGGATGGTTGAAGGAGAGAAAAAAGACTTATTTGGTCCCTAGAATCTTAATGGAGGCGTCACTTTGGGTGAGGAATGGAAAGAGGCATCCCCTCAACAATGGTTTATATTGGGCTTGTTAAGAGAGGATTTCCCGAAATGTAAAACCCATTGATTTGAGCGGAAGGAATCTCCTTTTAAGAGAGGTGATATTTAGTCCAAAGGAGAGGGATAGGGGGGGTATTCAAAAGCCTCATGATAAATTAAGGCATTGGGGGATCTCTAGTTTCCTACCTTGAACATGGGTTGAATGATGGAGTTGGGAGGAAGGATCATGTGTAGACACATAACCTACTATGTCAACAATGCTAACTTGGATGAACTACACCACAAAGAGGTAGAATATGGGGGAAGGGTATAAATTACAAAGAAATTGGGTAAAGGATGGGAGAGGGAGAAAGGGAACATTTCCACTCTCATAGAAAAAGGATATTATACTCCTTATGGTGAGAGTGGTAGTTGAATATAGAAAAAAAAAAGAGATCCCTTGCTCAAGAAAGGAAAAAGTTGATGGGAACTCCCCAGTTGAGTTACCAAAATGCAGTAGGAGAATGGATTCACATGACTACAAGGAGGAAGGAGAGGGTGGATTCATCCACTTTGTTTTAGGGAAAAATTGAGAAACCTTAGGGTGAGAAGAGAGATAGATAAAATAAGGGTTAAAGGACACTAGATTAATTAGGGTTTTATTCTTAATCAATTATCTAGGGTTGAAGGTTAATAAGGTTACATTGATCAAGTGTCAACAACAATCAAGTGATAACAACAAATTAGCAAAGGAAAGTAAATAATCTAGGGTTATTTCACCACAATTCCTTTGATGATATATAATTAACTTAAGTGTTGAAGATGAAATAAAAAATAAAAGGAAAATAACCCACCTAGAATAGCATTGTTATAGGTGTTGAAGCTTCTTGGTTTAAAGATAAGAGTTGTGGCAAGTCTCTAAAAGAGTATTCCTCCTAAAATACCTCCACATGTAGCTCGATCTACTTAAAAAATACACTTGTTCCTAATCTCTAATGCAATGTAATATATAACATTAGATATACCATACCAATTAATTTAAAATGAAGTGTTGAATGGTGACCAAAGTGTCCCTAGAAGGGTTGATACCTCCCTTGTTGTAGTTGTGTTGGAAACTCCCATGATGTTGTAGAGTTGCATCTTCTAAGGTATAAGAATGGAAAAAGACAATGGAGATGCCCTGGGACTAAACAATAAGCCTTAAAGGTCGGATCCAAAGTAACAAAGGTTCTAGAGAATATAAGCCCAAGCATCCCAAGATCATGGAAGAGGTGTTAGGAAGCTAGATCAAAATTTGACACAAATACCACTGTGTACTTGTAAGATAGGGTTTGAAAGATAGAATATTTTAGGAGTTCAAGAGGCTTTACAATGAGGAATTGATTGGTCTAAATAGTAAAGGGAAACCCCAAGCTGGAGGCAAACATTAGACTCACTGTGAGAAAGAATAACATGTATAAAAAGGTTAAATTGCATGATTCAACCTCATACTACAAGTCTTTGAAGTTATATTATGGGAAATTCGGCAAATACAAGCTCTTCATTATACGTGTTACAATACATAGTGATAGTACAACCCAAAAAGTCGTGGTTGACTTAAAGCCTTGAGACCAAGAAAGGTCAAGAAATATTTGACTCATTTACCTCCATAATTAGCCAAACCAAATGGATCTAAGTTATCAAAGATCATCATGAATCATCCTAAGTAGCTATGGATTCAATCAAGGGCTTATGCTCCAAATTGAACCAATAGAGTAAGGAAATACCCCAAATGAGTGCCCCAAATGGTCAAAGTGAACCAAACTAGTGACCAAAGGCCAAAGGAGGAGAAAGAAAGGTGGTAAGGGACCTATCTAAGAGATGACACATTTAAGCTATGTCAAGAGGAATCATGCAAGCTAGTGCAACATAAAAGGACGATAGAGAAATATTATGTCATCACTAAGTAGGTCATGTACACAAGTCACATTGAAATAGATGCATTCTTATACTCAAGATGAATAAATGTATACAATCAATAAAATGTGAAATCTATATGCTACACAACCCATCTTATGGTATAGGTAAAATGATTAGCTATTGGACTTTCTTTTCTTTATTGCCCACAACAAGTTATGACATGTTTAGCCATCTTTCATGTTTAGCCATCTTTCAATTAAAACAAATTGAACATGATTACATTCTCACTATCCTAACTTCGAGAATAATAAATTAATTTAAATTAAAAAACTAAAACAAATTAATTTAAATTAAAAAACTAAAACAAATTAATTAATTTTTTTTATGTAAATCGTTCATCGTTATTGTCAAAATTAGTCTACTCTATCTTTAAAAAAAAAAGTGAAAGAGTAAAGGAGGATCCGGCAGCGAGCGGAGTGACCAGTGATACTCAAACATTGTTCACTAAAAATTCCCCTCGGAACAAGGGATACTCAGCTGCGCCCAAGTAAAGTAATACATGAGCATATTAGTCTATTTCGGTAAGCAAGGAAGCATCGGATACGATACCGCACCGTGAAGCCAAAGGCACCCATTAATTCTTCTCTGTAAAAACCAAAGTTCCATTCATTCGATTTCTCTGTAGCAAACATTTCAATTCTCCATTCAACTACGGCGGTATTATAATAAGCTTCAGTTGGTTCGCTGGATCGCATGCATACAAAAGCAATGGACAAAATTCGGTTTCTCCGAGTTTTAACTGCCGCCGTGCTCGTACTATTATCCGGTAAGAATGAACACGCCCCTGGTTTAAGGCGTTCATTTAATTTGTTGTATTAATATATAGTGTTGTCATGAAGCAGCATGATATCATTTTCTGTAGTAATATGATAATGCATGTCCACAGGAAATGATGGGCGCCTGGCGGAGGCGACGGTGGTGAATATAATAAACAAGTGCGCGCAGACGGTGTGGCCAGGCATACTCTCCGCGGGGAATGGAGGAGGAGGGTTCGCCCTTGAACCCCAGGAGTCGAAGACGTTGTCCCTGCCGGGAAAGTGGTCAGGGAGGATATGGGGTCGAACCGGTTGCAAATTCGACGCCTCCGGTCGGGGTTTCTGCCAGACCGGCGACTGCGGGAAAGTGCTCAATTGCAATGCTGGTGCCGGCGGGAATCCCCCGGTGTCCCTGCTGGAGTTCACTTTCACAGATACGCATCTCGATTTCTACGACGTAAGCCTTGTCGACGGCTACAATCTGCCCGTTTCCATTTCAGCCGTTCCCAAAAATGGCAAAGCCACGGGGACCAACTGCACAACTGCCGGCAACTGTAATGGGGATCTGAGGGAGAACTGCCCACCGGAGCTTGCCTTGAAGGTTGACGGGAATGTGGTGGCCTGCAGAAGCGCATGCGAGGCGTTCGGGACCCCCGAATATTGTTGTACGGGGGCTCACAATTCGCCCAAGACGTGCCACCCCTTTGCCTATTCCCAACTCTTCAAGAAGTTCTGCCCCACTGCCTACAGCTACGCCTATGATGACCCCTCCAGTCTCTTCACCTGCGCTAGTGGAGCCGATTACACCATCACCTTCTGCCCAACTTCAACTTCAACTCCTCCTCCTCTTCCAAGACTAACACCTCCTCCTCTTCTGCCTCCGCCTCCGCCTCCTCCTCTTCTGCCTCCGCCTCCTCCAACTACAACACCTCCACCACCACCTCTTAAGGCCATCTCCTCCTCCGCCTTCGCCCACGCCTGGTCAGATTCAATCCTTCGTTCTTTCCTTGAGTTATTTATTTGTTGTTTACACGGATATTTACTCTTCCTTTAACTCTCAAGATATTGTGTGGGATTTCCCTCCCTCGCTGTTCCAAGTGAATAAATACATTTAAAGTTTTTCACTTAGAAATAACATTATACGTAAAAAGGAAACGCTGACCAACAAAATGGTAAGTGATTTTTAACAAGCTCACCACGGTCAAAGATTTTTCAACGATGGAGGAGTTCACCATGTTGGGCAACAATCTGGAAGGTGGCTAGTCATGCTCGCCTCGCTCGGATAAATATAAATTAATTTTTTTTGTATATATGTTTGCATGTTTGAGAGTCGGATTCTTTGAGTGGATGACCAGGAAGGAGTTCAAAGTTGGTTAAGTGAAGTATGGGCACACATGGTTGGTTGTTGCTTCAAAAGTGTGAATTGTGTAGAAGAAAATTATGTGTAACTTCTTTGTACACTTTCACACTGATTTAGATTGTACAATAACACAATATAGCGTTATGCCTCAATCATCATGTAAATAAAGTTTGATTGCGTTAAATCTTGGTTCACAATTTATCAAGTTGGTATCATTACAAGTGCTATGACAAAACAACATGAAACATATTGGARTGATTGGACAACTCAATAAAGAGTTTTTACACTAAACTCCAATTATTATAATGGAGTGTCTTTCAAGAATAGAGAACATGGTCTCTTCCTCTTTTCCATATTTCTKAGTATTATTGTTCAATATGAAATACAAACAAACGGGGATAGAACACCTRATCTTCCTTGAGCTAGGATTTACACAAATCTTGRTATTGTATATGGAGTTTTGTTGTTTGATCACTTCATGTTATTTATATTTTGTAAAAAGAAATTCAACATTGATTTTTTTTCTCAATTTTTTTTTTTGYGTGGCTTAGTTAAATTTATGAGTTGGACCATAGGATTAAGATAATATATGGCGAAATGAACTCTTTGATCTTTAGTTGTGGTTGTACATTCTATAACAGTATCACATCAAGATTTTGTAAGTAATTATAAAGTTTGATGCACATTTTATGTTAAAGACTTGATTTCAAAGGAAGGAATTGTCTAAGACAAACTGAAAAATCAAAGTAAATTTTTTTAACATGGGAAATCTCAAATTAAATAGAAAAAATGGGGAATCTAGATAAACAAGTGACTTGCATTACTTAAAGCTTCAAACTTTGATAAATGTTTTCACAACATGGTACATGGTTATTTCTCTAAAAGGCTTGTGAAGAATATCATCCCGAGCTCTAATAAGCCTTCCAAACCTTCACCGATGTCGAATTGGATGCTCTCTCAAACTAGAGACTAAGGCAGGAATTTTCCATGTAGACACTCTTGAAGTAGTTTGATTTTTATTACAATGTGTAACAATTTTTAGATAAAGAGAATGTTTCTTTCACAAAATTAATAAAGAGAATGTTTTCTTCACAAAATTAAGAATGTATTGAGAAGATTTTCTTTAATGACATGAGAATTTATGTTTAAGAATGTATTGAGAAGCTTTTTTTTAATGACATGAGAATTTATGTGAGTGAAGACAAATAGTTAATGTCACTTATGGGATGACCTAGGATGAGTTTAAAATACATATAAAAGGAAGTGTTTAATACTTTTAGCTACTACGAGTAATAATCTAAATTATAGTACCTATACTAGAATCCAAACCAATTGGTAGATTATTATATTCAAGAACCCAACCATTATATCATTTGATTTAGAGGGATGGATGAAGATACATGTAGTGCCTAATCCTTGGTGCAATGTAATTTCATAATGTTTTCTAGGTAATTTTAATCACATCACAATCTCATGTTTGAAATTTATTAATTGCTAAGAATATAATCAGTTTCAAGAATCATAAATAAAACACATGATTTGATTAGAAGCAAATTAGCAAAGATAGATTCAAATCAACCCTAAAGAACAATCATAGTCCAATAATAACTCTAAATTTACAACTAGAATAACATGTGAATTTAGAAATAATCTAACTAATGTAATAAACAAAATTAACAATTGTAATAACTTAAAAAAACCTGGAGTTGGTGAAAATTGAACTTGAAATGCAACTCACCTAGTGAATGATCCATCTTGTTGTAACTCTAAAATCTTTTGCCTAATTTTTCAAGCAACAGGTAAACCTAAAGCATAGGCATTTCAAAGGGCATTTGACAAGGTTCTTGGAATGGAAATGATAAGAAGAAGCTTATCTACAATTGGTTGTTATAAAGTTTATCAAGCAACATGATGAGAGAACTCTTGAATGTGAGACTTACAAAATGATTTCTTATCTTAGAAGATGGTATTGGAAAGAGTGTTAGCGTGTTGAAGTCATACATTAACTAGAATATGAGATGATGCCTCGAAGGTTTAAGTGGGCTAAGGATTATATATAACCAAGATGAAATCAAAATCTTATGTGGAAGTAATTGGTTGAGTTATTAATTTTCAAAGTGCACCTATGATAAAACATATGAGTTTCATATATCCTATTGTGTCTATTATAATTTTACATAGTGTGCCACAACTACAAAATTTTGATAGTGGAACTAATTCTGAAACCATAGTAGTCTTGAATGAAATTCTTCATATGGGTTTGACCACAATAGAACTTCAAGGACTTGCAGTGTTTTCTTCATGGAGACGACCCACAAATTAGAGAGGTGTTTGAATAGCTTGGGAAGTGGAATATTACGTTTTAGGACTTGATACCCATCATTACACATTATCAAGATGAAACTGAACTTGTAATAAATACCGTAAAAGTTATAGTTTCCTCACTATGCATTAATCATTCTTTTGATGAAATCTCACTATAAATGGAATATCTTTAGAGCTTCAAGGCTTATTTTTCTTGTAATAATGCAATTATTGTCATCATTTGCATCGCCATATTTTTCATCCAGAAAATTCCCTAGTGTCATTGTTTCTCTTTAAAAGAACCACTGAAACACTTAGAATGCAAGTCTTTTACAGAGGATGGTTGGAAGGTACGCATATCGAAGCTTCGAAATCCGTGATAGTGGTCAATTAGTCTGGGTACACGTGTCAAAGAAAGGTCCATTTTATTTTATTCATTGTTTCACTATTAGTTTTTTCCGAAGGCCATAACTCTAGTGTTCTCTTTAGCATTGACCTTCAATTAGTTTTTCGTTGACTAGATGTATTTTGTATGCTCTTCAAATTTCTGCATAGGAGAAAGAAAATAATCATTTTTTTAATAAATTTTATTTTCTTTTATTTTACTTCTTATTAGGTAATAATTTTCACCTCTTATTGTCGAGTTTCTTTTATGCATTTACATATACCTTTATGTATCATAAGTTTGGATGTTTACATATAATAAATTTGGAGGAAGTATATGTTGATTATCCTCATTGTTACATAGCTTAATTTTTATGTGTGTTGAATATGGGTGTTAAATTTTCATTGGCACTTTTTTTGAGTTTAATAAATAGAACATAGTTACCAACTTAATGAGAAATGTGACCTCAAAACGAGAACATTGGCCCAAAAAACCCATATTTTTGCATAAAAAACATCAAAATTAACCCCCAAATCAAAAAGTGGTGCTACCGGTAGCACCACTTTTGTAAACAGGATCAAAATTACAACCTTTTTCAAACATGAACTTCAAAAATCAGACAGTAGCTCAGAAAAAACTTAGAATCAACACCTAAAAAAAAAGTTGTTTTTGAATTTTTTTCTTTCTTTTCAAAACGTTAAAATTTGAGATCATTTGAAATCATATTTTTATCACTTGGTACAATTAAAACCAAAACCTCAAAATCAACTATCAAATTGAAAAATATTGCTACTGGTAGCACCCACTATAAATTTGAGGTATGAAAATGACACATTTTTTTAAAGTGGTAAAAGAACTCATCATTACTGTAAACAAAATCATAAAATCAACCCTTAGTTTAATTTTTAAATCTTATTATCACTCAAAGCACAAGGTAATACATAATGCCATGAAAATATCACAATACACTTTAAAAATTCAACACCACTTTTTAATATTTCTTTTACTTATAATATAAAAAAAGTAAATACAAGTTACATTGAATGAAACATAAATTATTTCTTAAAAGTATTGTTATATTGTCCATATTCAAAACATATGAGCTAAGAAATTTTAGTATATTATCCATAATAAAAAACATATTATTCGTAAAACATAACAAAAGATTCATAACTTCATGTAAGATCATATGTAAGTTCAATGCTCATTTCTAGTTACCATACAAACATCATATGGATAAAAAATTGCATGAAATGTTTCATACACTTATTCAGATTGACTCATGGTTTCTGAAATACCATCAGAGTCTACATTGTCTTCAGATGAATTATTGGATGAAGATATAGATGATCCATACTCTTCTCTATGGTCGATGAATGCATCATCTAAGTCTACATGCATGCCCATCATTCCAGATGTCAAATGCCTTTTAGGTCTACAATTAGATTCAAAAGACTCCAATCTTTCATTTATTTCTTGTGGCAACAACCTCTTGATAATCTCTATTGTCTAGGAGCGAAGAGTTCCTCTCTTTGTCAAATTGAAGTCATAAACAAGTATGTCAACATCATCTAATTTTAAGAGGTCAATGCGACGACGAGTTGTATTTTGACCATTTCTTTTTCTCTTTCTATTAACATTTTTCTCACCCACCATATCTGGCTTGTACACACCATTGAATGGGTGTGTAATTTTTGCATACCAATGCACTTCAATTGCAATAACATCATCATTTTATTTCTCAATCTTTATAACCTTTACAATCCAGAATGGATAACCATGTGGATCTTCAGTTGCTAAAACTGCAATCATGCTACCCTCCTTAATATCTTGTATTGAACCCCTGTAAAGGTCTTCCATGGCTTCACGTTGTGCACGTGACCTTCGTGAACCAATATACATTTCTCTTTCCTCTGCTTTTGTAAAGTCAATAGCACCTTGAGATTCTTGTTGAACTTCAACAATGTTTGTTTCTTCAGATTCATTTGGCATATTTTGTGGCCAATGAAATGGAGTCTTCAACATTGTATCTTCATTTGTTGAGCTTGAAATTATGTCAATTTGACTATTGAAAAAAGACTCCCACCAAACAGAATCAACAACATCAAAGTACTCATATGTATCCTTAATGGACTTTTTTATTTCTTCTAGGAATTCAAAATAATATACATCTCTATTATGCCTCTGTGGATTATGGATTTCAACAACTGATTGTAAAAATAATAACTTTGATGCAAATATTGGACGATCTGGAATGAACTTAAAAAATGATAAACCTAATGAAGGCCCTCATTATGTAGTAGTTGAATACTTCTTTCCCCATATATGTGTTTTCCCATCAATTTTTTTGAAACAAAATTGATGTTGAAAGCTAATGTCATTAAGCTGCTCAACACATTTTTTTTCACGATGCAATCCCTGAATAAATCTTCCCATGTAAACAGTTTATTCTAATATATGAAAAGCAGGCTCTGGAATGTATGCTTTCTTAATACATTCAATGATGGTAGACTTCCAACATTTTTCCTCTTCAATGTTACTAAAAAACGACTGAATATTTGATCAATATGATCATGAGTGTGTTCAATAAGAAGGAAACCAACTTTCACCTTTTGAAATATTCTCATTTCAACAAGCATGCTTAGATATCCAAAAACAATTTGTTTTTTATTTTCACGACTAGTGTTGTCTAACTGTAGATAGAGAATTTGAGGAATATTTCCAGACCAACGAGTGAGCATATGATGAATTATGGTGATGGTCAGATTTTCATCATTATGAATATTTGGAGCTGTGAAGTAAACCCTTGGACACATTTTTCCATTGAAAACCATACAACCAACCAAGTGAAACTGAATGAAATTATCTTCCTGTAATTTTTTGGGTGTACAGAAAAAATGTGGTAGAAGTGTTTTCTTCTGGTCCATGCCATCAATTATCATACCTAAATATTTGTTTGGAGCATCATAACACTTCTTCCGATGTTTGTACAACTTTTGTCTTTCACTTGATTGTTGATTCCGATGTTCTTGAAGTGCTTTGACTATGGAATCTGCACATGACATAAAATGAAAATATTGATAGTATATTTTTATAGTTGATAACTATTCAATTTAAAAAAACAAAATAGTAAATACATACCTCTTTCTGCCCCTTCAGATTTATCTCTTCTTGATTTAAGAGTAGCACATATACTACAAATCCTCATCCTTGACTTCTTAGGAATACAGACATTGTTGAATTGTTTCTTCCATATTCTTGTAAAATATGCATATGTAATAAAATTACCATTTCCTTCAACACCTTCAGCATATCCTTTGTACAAGTTGTAGATTTCCCTCCTTGAGAAATTATCTCGAATATGTATTTTGTCTCTATCTGGCATACACTCTCCATGTTTGGAAAAGAAATCATGCATCCATGACAATGTAGTGTTTGTCAATGGCCCAGTCTCTCATCCATGATGTACCTTTGAATAAAATGAAGGATATTTTTCCAACCTTGTATGGATTCTTGATAGACAAAGATTACCAATTGAGTGAATTTTTTTGAAAGCCTTTATGCAAAGTAAAATATTCTCAATGTGATAATCATATCCTGTATTGGTGGATATCATGCACCCCATCGAACATGAATTTTGCATGCTCTTATTCATTGACAAATATGTCTTCCTTTTATTCAATGAATACATGTAGTCCATGATTTTTAAACAATTATTTTTACAACATTCACTTGAAGTCAATTCACTTATGGAAATTGATTTAGTGAGAAATTATTTCCTAGACCTTGTATAACTAGAATGATTTAGATTGATATAAAATGGTCGAATCCTGGTCCTAGACACAATGTTTTTTTGCAATGTCTCTACTATTTCATCATCCTCACTAGAAGGGTTTTCCTTATCACCACAAGGAGTATCAAGAAAAACATTGTTAAGAGACTGAACTAGAAAATGTCGATCACCTTGATTTGTTGCAGCTGAATGATTGAGAACATCATCATCAACATAATCATTTGGAGGAAAACTATCATCAACATTGTGTCCACCATTGACATAATCATCTTCATTGCTTTCAAAATCCCCACTTGAGTGAAAATTTTCACCATCCTGCTTAGTCCCTTGAAAATCTTCATCAGTATTTTGAAAATCCACACTTGGAGGAAAATCAACATCAATATTGTTTCTTTTTAATTTATCACTCAAGAAAGAGTGTCCACCAATGGCATAATCATCTTCACTACTTTGAAAATCACCACTCGAGAGATATTCTTCACCATCCTCATTACTAACTTGAAAATCCTCACTTGGAGGAAAATCTTCATTATCCTCATCGGTACCTTGAAAATCCTCACTTGGAGGAAAATCATCATCACCAACATTGCTTTTATTAAATTCCTCATTCGAGAAAGACTATCCAGTGTTTCCATAATCGTCATCATTACTTTTAAAATCCCCACTTTGGGGGAATTATTCATCATCTTCATCATCCTCGGTACCTTCAAAATCCTCACTTGGAGGAAATTCATCATCACCAACATTGTTGTCTTTAAATACCCCACTCGGGAAAAGTGTCCACCATTGTCATAATCATCTTCACTGCTTTTAAAATTTCCACTTGAGGGAATCTCTCTATCATTTTCATTGGTCCCTTAGAAATCTTCATCGGTACCTTGAAACTCCTCACTTGGAGGAAAATTTTCATCCCAATCATTTAAACGTTGATCATAGTCTCCACTTTGGCCTACATTTTGATTATTTTCATTACTATTAAACTGTTGAATAGATTTATCACCATCATATTCCTCCTCTTCATCATCGGTGCCTTCAAAGTCCTCTGATTTAGGACTTTCATGAGGAACATGTTGAATAAAATTACTTGCAATATGATCAAAATTCTGACTAGCTAGAAAATACGACGCCTCATTTTCATTACAAACATTCCTATCACATTTCCTAGTCCCAACAAAAGAGGTATGCGAACAATTTGTTGATGTCTCAGAAATAAAATATTTTTTATCTAACAAAGCCATCCCTTATCTATGAGAACATAGAATGATACAAATGTTCACCCTCCCTATGACAGTATTATAACATGCATAATGATTTTTTCCCTCTAAATGTCTTCCCCCCCAAAAAAAAAAATTCCCTCCAAAATTTCCCCCCATTTTTTTTGTTTATTTTCCCTTAAAAATTAAAAATAACTTTTACTCTTTTATTTTGTTTTTTTTTGTTTGTTAGTTTGTCTGTGACATGTGAGACTAACCTGTGGCTAAGAAATCGTGACTCGGGGGCATCTAAGCCGTCAAAATCACTCGGGAATCGCACCCGCCTTGAGCCACACCAAGCTTTAACATGGATGGATTTTTTGTCCACTCAGGTTTCGAACCGGTGACTTTAACATCACGGAGTGCCTTAACAACACACTCCATCACCGATTGTCCTACACCTCGGGGACTACTCTTTTATTTTGTTATTTACATGTTAAATACAATATTTATCATGTTTGTTTATTTATCCCACATTTATTAAACATATTGACGATCCATATAATTTTAGGTATATATGTAGACAATATAGCTAATTTTTATTTATCCCACATTCGTTGTACTAAAAGTAATTTATATCATCTGTGTTGTATATACACTGTCTTGTTTTATCTTTTTACATTGTGTGATATCTTCAGCAATATTCGTTAAAGGATTTGGAGCAAGCTACAAGGGAGAAACATCGAGAAGACATCTGAGGAGAATCTAGCATTTCAGAGGTTAGTTATTTTTTTAATTCTTACCATTTATCAAAACAACAATTATAAGATTATCCTTGAATCACGTAATAATTTTTCATGCGAAAATTTAAAAACCTTAATTTTTTTTAGATGTTTTCTACTTTTTTCTAAAAAATAGCTAACTTTTTAAAAAATTTGAGACTTTTTTCAAAAAACATTAACAAAATCCTTAATATTTTTTGAAAAAAATAAAAGAAAAAAAAATCAAATTTAGGTATAGTTTTTTTTATTGTTGTTTACTTAAAGTTTTTTAGGTTTGTCCCATGGTGGTTACTGGGCAATGTTTGGGGCTTGGTCGTGGGGGTTGGGGCGATGCCAGGCATCGCCCCAGCCCCCATGACCAAGCCCTAGGCATGCCCGAGGTTTGGCCATGGGGGTTGGGGTGATACCCGACATTGCCCCAACTCCCAAGGCCAAGGCGTGGTCCTGTCATAAGCCCAATAACTCGATGGGTCAAATTTTTTTACATATGAGTAAGAAAAAAATATTTTTTTTTTAATTATTTTTTATATTCATTTTTTTTTTTTAGTTTATTATAATGTAAAAGACCTATTTTTTTTTTTATCTCAATATAGGCAAATGGTAGGAAAGAGATTATCTATGAATATATTTGGATCATGACCTGCAACAATGGCATCCAAAAATGCAACTAGAACCTCTGTGAATGTTAGGCAACAAAATGATAGCATAACACATGAGCTATCAAAGACAATGAAGAATGTTAGAGAGTGGAAATATGTGGAAGGTGAAAATAAACTAGAATATTCTTGGTTTTTTAAAGACAAGCAAGGAAACAATGGATATCATATATATATTTGTATTGTTTTGAATTAGAACACGTGCAAGGAAATTATCAAGCACTTGGCTTGCTACAAGATATATGTTTGGTGCCAACCACAGATATTGTTTATGCACTTGCAAAACAAGGCAAAAGGGTAAAATCATGGAGATGGGTGTCTATTTTGTTTGTTTTATGAGAAAAAAAAAACTATATTTTCACAATTTCTTCAACTTCCAGTATACAAAAGTATTTGTTTTATTTAGAATTTCACTTTATAGTAAAAACAAAAATCGTGACGAATTTTGTTCCGTTGACTATTTTTCAATTTTTTTATTATTGAGATTTGATATGCCAATTTGGCATTTGTTTAACAGTGTGTTCCTTAAACATGAAAGGAATGATAATGATTTATTTCCCCCCCAACAATGTATCTATTATTAAACTTTTGTTTTTGACAAACGAAATATACTGCAATAATCTACAAAGACTCTATTTTATTATGACTATAATTTTGAATCTAACGGATGAATATTCTAATTTCTAGAATTTTTTGTAATGTCCCCACTTTGGGACATCATCACAAGGCAGAGACTTATGATGACCAGAGTAGCCAGATGGATGTTATAGCGAGTACAGGGGCATTTGAGAGGCATTGTGGGGTCCAGTTGGCATTTATCATCATATTCCATCATTATGAGCCATTTCGCACAGGTTGGCTTTGGTTTCGTTCCATTCCGACGATTTCCATGATTTTGACTATTTTGAGTTATAAGTTAATTAAAATCACTGAAGAGGGCATTTGGGGCACATTACTTGGAGGAACCTCTAAGTGTAATAGCTCATTGCAATCGGGAGGAGAAACACTACAGGATGGGATGGCTAGAAGTGACTTTCAGTGGCTAGGGAAGCCACAAGGAGAGATAAGGAGATTTTCAGAGGTAAAAAGGTTAATTAATTAATTAAAGTGATTTAATTAATTAATTAAATAT
>ML789716.1:525404-547710 GCA_009831015.1 Picea engelmannii | reverse complement strand
TGCTTGTATTGATCTTCATTTCTCATTCAGCCTTTGGAGGCATCTTTTGTATTAGCGGGAGCATTTTGTAGCAGCTCTTATCTATTGTCTATCTTCTTGGCCATCTGTTGAGCATTCCAGATCAACATCTTCATTGTAGCAAGCTTCTCTATTTTATGAATAAAGAAGAATTGAGGTGTTTTGGCTTGTCTATCTTATTGCATATGGTTGAGGTATGTTCCATGGTTATCTCTTTCTGTTATTTGCTGCATACACACATATAAACACATCTAAAAGGTAGATCAACAAAGTGTTTGATGAAATACCTCACTCAGAAAAAGTTTTAAAAAGACACCAAAAAAGTGATGATCCTTGCATAATGGCTTGGGATCATTACATTTTTTGAAGTTGACCAAGCTGAAAACATTGCAGATTTTAAACACATATTTCCCCCCACCTTGTATCTATCTTAATTTTTACTTAAAAGTAAAATCTAAAAATACTCTTTTGAAAAGAATAGTTTAACGATTTTGACTATAATGTTTTCTAAGTTTTCCACTGTGTATTTTAGAGATACATATAATTCATTTCACTGAATCATAATGTCACCTGAAAATATTATGCAGTGATTTTAATTTTTTTTTTAAATAAAATTAGATAAAAAAAATGAAAATGAAAACAAATTATATCCATTGAAAGTAGATTCAATTTTGCAAATGTTGGTACTAATTTCGAAACTAAATTTTGAGTATTTGCAGGATTCCGTAACCTCCAAAGTCCAGAATTTAGAGGGATTTCTCAGGTTCCTGCAAACAATCTCAATCGTTGGTTTTCAACCGAAAGAAAGTTTTTTTGGCTGAAATATGTAATTCTAATGGAATCCATAAAAAATAAATGGTTTCCTAGATTTTCGGTCGAAATGTGAGTGAGAATTCCATCGGTTGAAAACAATGAAGATACACGTTGTTTTGTTTCACTTGGCACCAAATCTTATAAATACGTTATCGGTCGAACCAATTTAACACAATTCACTCGCTTGTTTCATGATTTTGTAGAGAACCTAAACAAAGTTTTGAATCATCTTTTTCGTTTTTTTGAACAAGGTAGTTGATGTTTTGAATGTGAAATTTTTTTTTTTTTTTTTTTTAAGTTCAAGTTTTTATTGGAATAACAATTTATATATTGAAGTCTAAATGTTGAAAAAAAATTCAACGTGAAGGCTTTCTTCAACATTTTTTCAAAGTGAAGGTTTCGTTGAACATTTTTTCAAGGTGAAGCCTTTGTTGAACATTTTTTCAAGGTGAAGGTTTTGTTGAACATTTTTTCAAGGTGAAGCTTTTGTTGAATATAAAATTATTGATATTATTTTTTAATAATTCTTGTGAAAATGAAGTTTTTCTGAGACTATTATGAAATGATGAATTTTTTAAAAGCTTTTACAGATAACTATACTCATGTGAAACAAAAGTTTGTGCAAGAGAATTTGATCGCACTCAAGACGAAACTCACCATAACGAACAAAGGAAAGAGAATTATTGGAGAAATAAACGAGAACATGCAAATATTGAAGAAAGAAACGATGATGATATAAATAGAGATTTTCAACAAGAAGAAGTCCAACCAGTTATGCATGCATATATTGTCTATATTTAAAGTATAGCATTCAAATTTAAATTATTGTTTAATATAATTGATCGTAATTCTGATTCGATGTTTTTCAAAAAAAATAATTAGATTTGTCTCATAACGTCGATGAAGTCGTTGAAACCGAAATTGAAGTAGAAGTTGAATCACCTATAGGTATGTACATAAATTTAGATAATACAATATGAACACTTGTATATAGTTTAGTGAATTTATGTTCGGGTTTTTTTTTTTAATATAAACTTTAAATTGAAATATGCAAGAGAATCTATCAACATTGATGATGAAATATTAGAAAAATATTGATACTGACAAATTTGGGAAGAAAGAAGCTAAAGATTATATAAGATATCGAACTAAGAATATGTATAATACTTTTTTCAAAGATGAATCAGCAACAGTACACACTCAACTTTTACTCTGTTTAATAAAGTCAAGAAAGTTAAAAGAAGCTACATCATTATTGGGTATTCAAATGTTGGCAAAAGATACAAAGGTGAAACAGAATGTCTTTGAAAATATAACTAGTGTATTAAAATCTTTTGGAAAATCTCAAAAAAAAGATGTCAGTTTTGCACGTAGAGTGATACAAACAGTAGTTGTTTCATCTAGCAATATAAAAGACCGTTTGACACAACACATGGAAAAAACAACGAGAACATCAACAAAAACATTGTACAAACATAGAAAATTCTGATTGCAAATAGACGCAAATGATGAACTTGATTGTTGGACTGTGATTTCTAGACAACCCTACAAAGATAGACTTGTAGAAAATGTTAAAGAATCGGCTTGTAATTGTTGGTTGACAGAATGTTGTGTTTCACCACATACAAAGGATGTCTTGTGATGAAGAATAGCATGAAAACAATATGAAGAACATCCAAAACATATATTGCCATTGACACAAATAGAATTGTTCAATAAGTTCAAAGAAGAGCACAAATAAGTTTAAATTTTCATCAATACATTTGTGCAAAAAAAACATGGTTTGTTAGACCCATCATTGTTCGTGACACTTGTTGTTGTTGTTGTTGTTATCATGTGGAATTTGAGTTATATTACGACACTTTTCTTGATTTTGGTAAAACTTTGTGGCCAATTTCACCTCCTCCTTCCACATTATGTGCTTTTATATCTAAAATTCTATGTGAAAGAGAAGGTGATGAATTATTTTACCAAAAAAAATGTGTTGGTGGAAAGAAATGTGATCGTTGTGGAATTATAAGTTTGTTTTACTCAAAGTATCCTTTTTATATGAATGATCAATCATTTTCTAATATAACAGTCAATTGGAAGAGATATGAATATATCAACAACATGGCTCCACATTCTTCAAATGTTATTTCCAAAAGGATTGATTTGAAAGTAGATAAAATCTACGTGATAGATTTTTTTTAAAAGTTTGAGGAAGAAATTTATAAATACACCTAGCATTCACATAAAGCTCGATGGAAAGACCCACAATTCAAACAATCCCGTGAAGTCTTTCCATCAGGGACAATTTTGTCTGTAGTTGATTTTGCATAGAATTACACATTCGTTGCACAAAAAGAAATACATAGTGAATATTATCATTCTGATCAAGTCACTATATTTATCCACGTTCTATATAGGCATGCTCAACGGAGTCTTGATAACATAGAAAGAACCAATGACAATCAACATGTTATTAAAGAATATAAATTTTATGTAAGTGATGATCGAGCACACGACACACATTATGTACAACATTGTTTTAATAAATTTTATGATTCATTGAAAGAACGCGGGATCAGATTCGATCAACATTGGATATGGTCAGATGGGTGTGTGGGTCAGTTCAAATCTTCATGATCATTCTATTGGTTGTGTCGTCTTCATAAGAAATCAAACATTACACATTGTTGGAATTTTTTTGAGACTGGTCATGGAAAAGGAGAGCACGACGGTGCAGGGGAATGTGTAAAACGAGCACTTTGAAGGTATCAAATGAATCCTCATGCCAATCAATTTGAATTCGTCGATCAAGTTGTTGAATGGTGCAAAATGGCGCTAATACATGAAAACAATCCGTCAAGGGATGTGCACAAGTGTGTCTATATACACATGTTACACATGTACACATGATATGTTTATTCACGTGATCAAATTTATATGATTTTCAATCATTTTCTTGATAGATTTCAAGTTAACAAGTTCTTGTCTTGTGTAGTTTTTTTTGGTATGTTGGAATCCAAGATGTAAATAGATCAATCCCATATGAAGCCAATACAATACATGGGACATGAAAAACGCATTCAGTTAAAACAAAACGCTATCAAAATGTGTTTCATTTGATAGAAGAAATGAGGCTTGTTTTTTTTTCAATTTGCATAGAGGACACATAATCCATAGAGATTTGCAAAAACGAAAATGTGAAATATGTTAAAGCTTGGAGACATATCAAACTTAATATAAAAGGGAAAATGTCACTTGCAAGCTTAGAGGAGATGGAATCAAATGAAACTATAGTGTTAGTTGATGGCGATAGAGTTTTTTATCTTGTTAGAGAAGGTAATTTTTATGTTACAATTGTTTGAAAATATATTTGTTAAATATTTAAACAACTTGTAGATGTACTTGTAAGTTGAATATATAAAATTTATATATATAGTAGACAAGTTTAATGGCACATGCATGTGTGCTAATCTAACAAAAACTACTTGTTGGAACATATCGAATTATTTGTAGGAGATGTCTTTGTCATGGTTGCACCTGTAGACAACATTGAAAACGTGAAATATTATGTGATGCGATGCACAGAACAAAAGATGAGGTTATTAGAAGATTTTGATGATAACGGTTTTATATATGAAAGAGGATCCATCATATTGAAAGGTTATTTTTTGCAATAAACCCATAAAACCAATAGTCATGTTCACTTTCAAGACTATCGGTCAGATGTCATAAGTTGTCAATATAGTCATTTGGTATGTGTAGTGTGCATAAAGTTAATAGAAGTTCAATCAAGAAAAAAAAAATTAGAAAATGAAAAATGTCCAAAGTCGATCATGAACGAATAATTGAAGATGGCATACCATTACGATTTATTTAAACAAGTGATATATACATTCCATAATTTACGAAATGAAATGAACAATGGTTAAAATTTACGATAATTTTGATGTAATGCATACTCATGCAAAATGAATCAGTGGAAGTTTGAGAAGTACATAAGCTATACAAGAAAGTGTATTCAAATATCCATGCAATATATGCTTGAATTTATATTTTCATAGATATAACATGTTATAAATCTCTAACACGTTTTTGTCAATATGCCACCCACTTACACTATGTTAATATGCCACCCACTTACACTATGTTAATATGCCACCCACTTATTGTACTATTTGTCAAGGTGTCATACAACTCAACTCAAAATTTCTCATTGACTCAATTTTGAACATGTCATTTTTATTACTCACTCGTGAACTTGACTTAGTGGAAACCTCCAAACCTAACTTAGTGGGATCAATTCTCAAAATATTTGGCATGATTTGAAGTTGGATCTTACCCATGTGGAGACTTGGAAGCAATCGTGCCTAGTTCTAGTGTATCATATATGTGCCTCCAAATTCTCTACCTTCTTCCATTAGTATCATCATAACCTCGATTAATGTTAAGCTTTGAATTTTGATGATAGATACCTATCCATCAACTATAGTTTTTAATTATGAATATGAGTTGACATCCAAAGTCTCTTCCATGCATACTTCCCCTCTCTGGCCTCCTTGTCCCTCTCCTTCACCCTTGAATTCTCTCTCTCTCCAAGTAGTGTATCTAGATCATTTCCTTCAAGCTATATCTCTTCTTAGGCCTCCTCCATTCCATCATTATGTTTTCTTCCTCCTCTCCTCTTCTCATGGTAGTCCCACTTGATCCTTTTGTGCATAGTGTTCTCTCTCTTTTCAGGGTACATCTATCTTCTATCCCCTTTTCTGCCACATTTAGGGAAATCTTCCATCCTCCGTATTTATCTCCTACCCATTCAAAGAATCCTCTCATTTTCTTCCTACCTTTTTGTATCCCTTGTCACTCATTTGAGAGGTAGTTTCTTCCTTTCTGTAGCCTTGGATAACATTTTTCTCTTCTATGTATAGCTCTTGTTTGTTTTGTACACTGTAGCCTTCTCTTTTGGATCAACTATGTTGATTACTTAATCCCTTAAGTTGACCGATGGGTGCATTCCCTTTTATCTTTGATTTAATTATTGTTTCCCCCCTTCCTTGAGGAAGGGAAATTCCTTTGTTCTTTCATTTTATCCTCTCCCCAAGGGAGTGGTTGTCACCCCATTGTCCCCCCTTACTCCACTTGGGGAAATCACCCCATTTTCCCCTTAATTTTTGGGTTTTATTTTTTAGATTCATATTAATTGGTTGTCATTTGTCCAAGCCAATGTAGGTGTTGAACCAATTCCTCATGTCATGTACAAGTATTCCTAGGTATCTCACCCTTTACCTCTTTGTTTCAATGTTTGTTTTAGCCAGTATCAGTTAATAGGTAGATTTTTACTATAAATTTAGTTTAGTTGTTTTTACTTTCAATATTTATATCTGTGTTTTTATCACGAATCAGTGGCCATATCCTCTTGGTATATGGTCTTGCTTTATTTTCATAGCTAATTTGTTATTTTATTTTGGTACCTATACTTACCATGGGTTCATATATTAATTTTCTCAATAGTATAGTTGCTCCATCCTCCTATAATAATTAGACTTGCTTACTTCTTTGTCCAACATTTTTTTCCCTATTATTCATTTATAGTTTAATGTATTAAATATTTTCCTATCTATTTGGTTGTCATTATTAACCCACATCCATCTCTTGTTTTGAACTAGTTATTTTGATGTTTTCATGATAGGATATCCTTGATGGCCCAAAATGATTGACCTTGTGTTATGAGATAGTTCCCCCATTATGTTAGGGCACAAATCAGTCCACACTTGTCTATGGGATTTCTTCGCTTTATGCACCATTATATCTTTTATTGTTGTAGACTTTGTTTATATTTTCATTCCTTGTTAATAATTTTCAGTTTCTCATATACATGGTACCTCTATACTATCATATTTATGGATAACAACTTCTAGCATGGAGGAAATATGTAGTGACATGTGGATTTTATCCTTAGTCCTCATGATACACAAATCCTTAGCATCTAATAATATTGTGTGGTGGTTCTAAGTAATTTCCATGTGCTTGATGCCCACTTCTCTAGGATGACATGAGGCCTCTCATCTGATATTATACCTTGAATGTTCTAGTTATCCTTCCTTATGTTTCCCCAATTCTAGGCCTAGATGTATTGAATGTGGCCCTACCTGTAATTCTCTTTCATTCAAGGCTTCAAAATTTATCATGATTGTAATTTATCTTATTGTAAAAGAACATTATTTTGTAATAAAAACATTGTTATGAATATATGAAAGTTCTACTAAATTTCATGACAACAATTTATATGATTTTTCCTCTTATGGTTTTTCTTTTCTGATGCAATTAAAAGAATGCAATATATATTTAAGTTAGCCTGTAACAATTTTTTAGTCATATCATGCAATTAAAAAATTTCACCATAAATAAGAAAAAATACATCAACCGCTAGTCCAAATACTCCAATTTAGTCCAACTACCCAAATTGATTAGCTAGCACTAATTCCAATATGTCAATAGCTAGCCTAATTTCCCTACAAAATCAAGAGCATAGAAAGACCATTTTTTTTAGAAAATGAAACAATATAGAAATCGATCTGTCCCCTTCAATCATAGTTTCCTACAACAATACAACAATAGAATGTATGGTTTAAGTAACTTAACCAACCAATCGATGGGAATCTTCTTTTGGGGAGCAACCAACCCCTTGACCCTAGATCCATCACTTTCTCTATGAACCTCTATAGTGAGAAGACCACTTCACATGATGGATGAGGAATAAATGAAATCTCACCTACCAAACAACTTAGGCACCTATATTGAAGAACCACTTAACTGTCTATTTTAAGTGAAAAAAATATTTATCAATATTCCTTTAGTCTTCTATGAAGAGGCACCATTAACATAAGCAAATCATAAGAAGAAAATACAAGGGAAACAATCATTTATCAATATTCATCTAATTTTCTATGAACATTCACCATTAGCTTTTAGCATAAGCAAGTGAAAATAAGAAAACAAATATAAGAAAACACAAGAAAGAAGAACACCAAGATTTATAGTGGTAAAACACTTATTATATATACCGAAAACATTTAATCTCAAAGATAAACCACTTCATTAATCTTTAAACATGTTACAATAAACCTCCAATACTTCTCAAGCATAGAGCTCTCTATGAACCTTTAGCTTCCTATTTTAAGTAAAAGGAAGCACAAAAGATATCCCATTAACTCTAATTACACTCTTTAGATATACATAAATGCTCCACTGATAATAATCACCACTATAAATGCCATCTTACTGACACTAAATACATCACCAAAAAGAGAGATTGAATAACATTACAACACATTTAACATGATATCTTAAAACAATTTACAACTGTCAATGAAGTACCATCCCAATTTGGGACGAAATCCAAAATGGCATTCTTTATATAAATAAGGTTTGGCTAAAGAAAGCAGCTCAGAGTTCTATGTATGAAAAGTATTTTTGAGTGGATATATCCATTTCATTAAAATGGCATATGTTCAATTGGTCTTGTATTAGGTTGTCATGCATATAAATGGCACAGTTATGTGCCAATCCTTTTACACCACTTCCGAGCAGTTATGTGCATGCCACAACAACCCTAAGGAAAAGCATATGACATGTTATTTGCATACCCCAACAGTTTTTTGCATGCCCCAATATTTTTGTGCATGCCCACTTCCCAACAGTTATGTGCATGCCCCAACAATTCTATGCATGCCAAATTGGCATGCACAACAACCATAGGGATTATGTGCATGCCAAATTGGCATGCACAGAATCCCCAAGGACAAACATATGACATGTTAACTCAAATGGCATTGAATATTCATAATGAATATACTATACTAGTAATGAATCAAATAAGGTAAGCTTTTGTGTTCAATATGAAGTTACTAACCCATGATATCTTATGTATAAGATAAATCTAATCATTGCTTAGTAATGAGTGTTTTACATATATAAATTACATTACACTAATGTCTAGTCATAACATCATGCATGTACATACCCATAAGCTTATATAGGGTAATAATATAAGCTTATGTTATTATTATTATAATTAGCTTATATTAGTTCATATGATATTAGTCTTCCATGACTGCCAATCCTTTTAAACCACAGTTATGTGCATGGTTGATGTGCATGCCAAATTGGCATGCACAACAACCATATGGTTGTTTTGCATGTCAAATTGGCATGCACAAAATCCCCAAGGAAAAACATATGACATGTTAACTCAAATGGCATTGATATTCATAATGAATACACTATACTAGTAATGAATCAAATAAGGTAAGCTTTTGTGTTCAATATGGAGTTACTAACCCATGATCTCTTATGCATAAGATGAATCCAATCATTGTTTAATAATGAGTGTTTTCCATATATACATTACATTACATTAATGTCTAGTCATAACATCATGCATGTACATACCCATCAGCTTATATAGGGTAATAATATAAATATATTATTATTATTATTATTATTATTATTATCTTATATAAGTTCATATGATATTAGTCTCCCATGACTACCAATCCTTTTAAACCATAATTATGTTCATGGTTGTTGTGCATGCCAAATTGGCATGCACATAAGCCCCAAGGAAAAGCATATGGCATGTTAACTCAAATGGCATTGGATATTCATAATGAATACTCTATACTAGTAATGAATCAAATAAGGTAAGCTTGTGTTCAATATGGAGTTACTAACCCATGATCTCTTATGCATAACATGAATCCAATCACTTTTTTTTTTATTAAGTAAAAAAGGAAGGACCTGTTATATTATAGATGAAGATTTACATAGTTCTGTTGGAGTGCCAACTGTCCCACCTGGAGAGGAAACCGAGACAGTTGGCCATTCCATGCCACTTGTTTTCAAACACAAAATACCAGGTTGTCGTCCTGCTCGAAGGAAACCAGGATGCATTGCCTCCATTAGATTAAGTCTGTTATTTACTTCGCTACTGACAACATTGCTATAGTCTACCTAAGCTAGAGCTCTAATTTGCAACAAAAGAGAAAAGTTTCTAACTATGAGCATGCATAAAAACCTTTTAACCGGTGTTCTCATCGTTGTCGCCATTCTTTCCTCGTCTAGCCAAAATCGCATAGGCCTGCGTGCACGTAGGGCATTGTCCCTTTGGGGAAGTACCGGAGTAAGCGACGTAGATCATATCAAGTCGTTGGTTGATTCTGATGGCCCTGAAAATCTGGTCATCCACCATGCTACGTGTTTCAAAAATTAATTCCAGGTGCTCCGGATGAAGGAATGGTGGTTGGTCCTGGGATTCTCGTTGAGTGGAGGAGAGGTGAGCTAGCTTCTGTGCGTCGGTCTCATCCTTGCCTTCCTCAGGAGGTCCACCGCTTGTAGTATGGATCTTTTCTTCTGTGTCGGCCTGGAGCTCTTCCTCCACGTAGCAGGTTGTGCGTTCCTCAGTTGGATTATCTTCCATGAGACCGTGTGTCTTCCTTGGAGTAGGGGGTTCGACATCCTTCCCAAAGCAGATGGGGGGGTTCCAATTGTCTGGGACAGTGAAGAGGAGATGTTTTGGATAATCCTGGATGGATTCATCCAGGACAATCTCCTCTACATGCACCATGGGAGGCGTTCCATTTATTTTAGACTTCCCGGTGCTCCTTTTGCAAGCTATAGCCAAAGATTTTTCAAAATTCTTTTGGCGCTTCCTGTGTGATTCGAACGCATACCACGCTGCACCTCTGCGTGATCGTCCCCTTTCTCTCGGCATGTATAGAAGCAATACTATGGCCGAAATTCTAGTTGGTAGGGTGTCTCTATTTCTGCACTCCGAAGGTTCAGCCTTCGGCCTTTCAATCTCCCAATGCATCCCAAATACTCCAAGGCGGTTGATAAGAATGCAGGTGACGACTCTAGCCATTAAGGCTGTGTTTTTAATGCTCTGATCAGTCGTTCTCTTCGCTCGTGCAAGGGGCCTCATCGCCTTGTATCGGCTGCTTGGGTTCACTCCCATCTTTAATAGTGAAGAGATTGGAGCCGGTGGCCACCATTTATGGCATCCCCCATCTCTTGCCCGCGTGTCCTTCCCTCTCTATGTGGCACCCCATCCGGGGGGAATCCAATCACTTCTTAGTAATGAGTGTTTTCCATATATAAATTACATTACACTAATGTCATTCCATAACATCATGCATGTACATACCCATTAACTTATATAGGGTAATAATATAATCTAAGTATGACCAATATTCATGTCAATATCTAAATATGATATTACCATTAAGTGGTGTTGGTCTCAAAATTAACAAAAAATAATAAAAACTAAGAAGCAATTAACATTTATCTCCAAACTTCAACTCTAAACCATTGCTGAGATATATCTCTTCATACCTGAAGAAAAAAAAAAAACATTTTTCAAATTTAAAATTTACAAATTTTAAATAAAATATATCTACAAATTTTAAATAAAATGTACACATACCATTTTAGATAAATAAAACAAATTGTGATTAAAGAAAAATTGACATACCAAAACTGTTGAAGTTTCTTCTTCCAAAATCCATGTGCTCCTTTTCTACCGATAATTTAAACATCTTTGTAACAATAAAAAGAAAAACCAATAACACATATTATCATTACTCTATTAGCAAATATTTTAAAGATATTTAACTTTATTAAATAACAATGAGAAAGAATAACATACCCAAGCAAATCATCAATATTAACATAACCATGTCAGCAAGAATAACATACCTAACCGAAGTTCCATAGATCTAAGATTCAACAATTTCATCTTCCAAAATCCATGTGCTTATTTTCTACCAACAATTTAAACATCATTGTAACAATAAAAAGAAAAACCAATAACACATACTAGCATATACTTTATTAGCAAATATTTTAAAGATATTTAACTTTATTAAATAACAATGAGAAAGAATAACATACCCAAGCAGTTTATCAAGATTAACATGACCATGTGAGAAAGAATAACATACCCAACCAGAGTTCCATAGATCTAAGATTATTGTTCTCTCTAAATATTATCACTTCCAAAATAGTTACTCTCCATATTAAGTCATTATTTGCATAAATCTTTAATTTTCTTTTATAACCAAATGTTTTTTCAACACTATCTACATGATCTAAACAAAGTAAGATCATATCTAGAAAAAATTTAAAGAGAAAAATCGTGTGCTTGTAAATTCTCTTGTGTACATGTAGAAAGTTCACAAATCTCCATATTAAGTCATTCTTCAAGGATACTTATCCATTCTTCAAGGAAAATACTTATCTCCTCTTTTGTAGTGGAATAGATGGAATAGTGGAATTCACTTCGTTGTATGCAGAAAACACATCTCCATATTACACCATTCTTGGACAAAAAGGCAAGGAATACAATCAAAGAAAATTTGGAATCTTCCCCTTTTCTGATGTGGGATAGAAATTGTTTTCAAATAATCAAATGCTCAAGTTCAAAATTGTCTGCATCATGATCTAAAGTTTAAACATGTATAAATAAGATCATGAATAAGATCATGTAATCATATTTTTAAATCTAGAATAGTTTGGATTGAATCATGATATAATATTAAATAAGATCAGTATCTAAGTGA
Organism: Picea engelmannii; assembly: GCA_009831015.1. Classification (NCBI taxonomy): domain Eukaryota; kingdom Viridiplantae; phylum Streptophyta; class Pinopsida; order Pinales; family Pinaceae; genus Picea; species Picea engelmannii. Next base: position 535,273 of record ML789716.1, on the reverse strand, counting down.
ATTTAGAATCTTCAATCTTTTTGATGTGGGAGATCTATATTTTGTTCTCATATAATCAAATGTTATATTTCAAAATTAGGTTTGCATCACGATCTAAACATAAATAAGAATGAATGTACCATTTTATATGACGATAAGTTTATATAGGAGTTCTATATATTTCAAAATGATTGATCTAAGCATTGAGAATTTATATAGACAATAATTGAGTAACCCTTCTATGAATGGGACAGTCTTAATTAAAAAGTTGATCAAACATAAAATTGAAAAAAGTAAAAAAAAAATGCATATTCAACACAAATAAGATTGAACACTTATATAGTCCCCGAGGTGTAGGACAGTCGGTGACAGAGTGTGTTGTTAAGGAACTCCGTGATGTTAAAGTCACCGGTTCGAAACCTGCGGGGACAAAAAATCCAGCCATGTTAAGGGTTGATGTGGCTCAGGATGGGTGCGATCCCCGGGTGATTTTGACGGCTTAGATGCCCCTGAGTCACGATTTTTCAGCCACAGGCTAGTCCCGCATGTCACGGACAAACTAGCAAACAAAGGAAAAAAAAATATTGAGCACTTATATATAAAAGGTCCAGCATAAAAACAAAATAAAACTCACTAATGTGCAATGTACATACACTTAATTAAGCATCATCCTGAATAGATGCATACTTCTTGGGTATGGATGCATCATCCTCAATCCCAATCTCTCGCACTCTTTTCTCCACATTGTCCTATAACACATTTCAAATTTATACATTTGAAAATTAAATTTAAATAGTTTTAACAAATTAAATTGTAGTTTTAAATTTTGAAACGTGTAATACATGTGATGTGCCAACCTGAATATCATCAACCACAGAAGAAGATGGCATTTCCATGTTCAGTTGAGTCATGGTCTTACCCACCATACCTTAAGATTCAATACATTATATATTGTTTAAGACATTTTTCTTTTAAATTAATAACTTAAATGACATTGCAATTTTCATATATAACTAAATTTGTTTTCAACATGCAATGATACCTGTGAACTCCCACCCTCTTCAAACTCTCCCAATGAGAATTGGGACAAGCCTTCCCAAGTAGTGGGAGACAAAATAGGAATTTGTGTTTACATTAATACAAAAAAATAAAAATCATGCATGTTGATTATTCAACAAGTTCTAAAGTTTGAACAACTAAAGTGGATATTTTTAAGCACATACATGATTCAACCCTTCCAAATTTAAGCTCGATGAATCAAGTCCCCCATTCACTGGAGATTCATTTTAAAAATGACCAAACTGCAATGAATGACGATAACAACCCAATTATTTTTAAAGATACAATGATATGTATCTAGAACTACAAGAAAACTATCCTCAAATGCATGAAAAAATTATTAATTGTAAAACATACCAATCTGGTGTTTGGTTCATCATTTTCAATTAACTCCTTCAAACTATTACGGAAACATTTTGCATACTCTTGTATATCCTCTATGGACATGGAATCTATCTCCTCATCTGATTTGTAAACAAAATTGACACGAGAATTGGCTTCAATTCTCTGACAGTTCAAACCAACATCAACACCATAAAAAATTGATTCTATTTTTTTTCCGATTTCATTCTTGGCCTCCTTTGCAACATTTGATGTAGCTCGCATCTCGGAATGCGAGGTAAATTACCCTATTGGATGAGATACCAAAGGTCGTGGAGGTCTCTAGAATGTTGCATTTCAGTATGCCCTTTTTCAATCATATGTTTGTCATTTACCAACCCCATAATAATTGGATAGTAGGCTAGCATAATCAGGGTTCATACCCATGAAAAACTCTGCATAAAAGAGTCTAGCAAAGTAATGTAGAACCTCATCATTCCACGACAACTTTTCATACGCTGCCAAAACTCTATTATAAAGGTGTCATGCTATGTTGGGGTGCTTAAAATATTGTACCTTCTGTTGGTAAATATGTAACAGTAGCGAATGGCATGAAGAATGCTCAGAGGATTGTTAGCATATTTATAGGTAGCGTATACTTGTCATTGATGGAAAGTACATTTGTGGTTGTGGTGATGGCTTGAGTACAACAACAATGAATAACAACGCAACAATGATTGGGAGGAGAAGAGTCAGTGACCGTTGGATCCCATTCAAATTTTCCGAAAGAACGAGGGCCGTCATATCTGAATGAAGACAAGATGAGCGCACTGAAGAGGGAGACAGATCTCAGCCGTAAGATCCAAGCGCAGGGTCCGACCACTGTTGGATCGAAGAGAACCTGCCCGGTCTTTAAACTGCAAGGAGAAGCGGGTGTAATCACAATATGAAAATTCGCGATGAAATCTGAGCCGTCAGATCAAACTTTGATCTGGACCGTTAATTCCAGTCACTGTCGGAGTATCGGGGATCGGGACTTTGAAATGTCAAAATCATTTCACAACAAGAACCCCAAAATCGTGATATGCGATTTCGCGATTTAATCGCAGCCGCTGAATAGAGATCGGATCTGGACCGTTGATTTAGCTTCTTGTCGGATTTTCAGGGATCATGAATTCAAGAGGCAAAGAACTCAATGCATCAAGAATGTCGATTTCACAATATGTGAAATCGCGATTGAATCTGGACCATCAGATCAAGAAATGATCTGGACCGTTGATCTGACCTCTCACGGAGTTTCGGGGATCAGGATTTGTAAGTGACAAAAACTATGAACGCCAAGAATCCCGATTTCACGATGAGTGAATTCCTGACTTAATCTGAATCGTTAGATCTGATTATGATCTGGATCGTTGATCTGACCTCTTTACGGAATTTTGTGAATCGAGATTTGTAAGTGAAAAGAACATTGAACATAAGGAATGCCAAAACCCGATTTAAAAAGGCAAGAATAATAAAGGTCATCCAACAGTGTGGATAAAACTTGACTGTGATTGGAGGGTTACTGTTCTTTCTCACAGATTAACTCCTGAGTTTGGAATCTGTTAGCAAAAACAGACTCATGATTGCAAATCAGTTAGCGTTTCAGTTGGCGATTCAGTTGCTTAGACAATTGTCGTCTTTTTGCCTAAGGAGTTGGGAAGTTGAACCGTCATGTTCGAGTGTATAAAAGAAGATGAACGAGACTGTGTTTGGTTGGTTGTTCTGTAAGGGAAAAAGAATGAAACTGGAAGAATAGAAGGAGAGGATGCACAGGAGGAGATGGAGGATATGTGAAGTGTGAGATGAAATGCAGAGCAGAATAACAAAACGAGTTGAAGAAGATAAGAATGAGAGCACGAGCTGATGCAGAGCATACCTGCTGAATAGGCAGAGAAAGAAAAGAGCAACAAAAGAGTGTGCAGAAGACCAGATTTACAGAACAAAGAAAGATTGGTAAGAACTGATTTATCTGTAAAGTTGAATGTTTATTTAGCCATTGATATTCTAGGGAGGTTGGGAGGTTCTCGGGAGGACTTTTGTCCTCAGAGGTTCAAGTGGGAGCTTGAACACAGTAAGTTGTAGCTTCCATCTGGTTGTAGCCAGAGAAACCAGGGTGGCAGGGTGGTGCTAGGGAGAACAAGTGTTCTCTGTTATACAGGTTGGAGCCTGTGTAACTGGAAGTTGATGCTTCCATCCAGTTGGTGTTGGAACATTCAGGAAGTTGGTGCTTCCATCCAGTTGGTGCTGGAATATTCAGGGAGTTGGTGCTTCCTTCTAGTGGGTGCTAGAGAAACCAGAGAGTTGGTGCTCTCAAACAAGTTGCAGCTTGTAAAACATAGGTAGCAGCCTCACATTGAGTTGGTGCTCAATTGTAAATGATGTACAGAACTAAAAAAAACTTCCTATCATTTCAAAGAAGAAGAGGTTTTCTCCCTTTATGGGTTTCCTCGTGAAAATCTGTCTCTATGTGTACTTTATGTGTAACTGATGGTCTTTACTTTTACTGTCCATATGCTATATATTGTTGATGATCACTTGAAGGAAGATTAATAATATTCAAAAGGTATAAAATTGTTTAAGCTCATAATCAACTGATTCACCCCCCCTCTCAGTTGATTTAGTATTTCCAACACCTTCAACATCTTTCGCTTTGGCCCCTCTTTGAAATTAAACATAGAAATTGCGTCTTCTTTTGAAACTCTATTTTTTACTACTTCACATTTATCGGAGTCCATCACCTCCAACTTTCGTCTCCTCATCAAATCGATAAAACTATTAGTCGTGGGCCTCATCTTTTGATATGCATCCATAAAGTTCTACAATGAATGCAAAACAATCTCCAAGATTTGTTTACTCTCTCGAAGGATATCCAAGCACCTCAAATCATTTTGTCGCATGATTTTAACACCTGAGCATTGTTCGAGAGTCATCACTTCAATATACCCTTCCCAAGGTAGCTCATCACCAACATCTGAGGGATAGGTGGGCGTAGGTGTGTAATCCTTTGTTTCTTGATAACGCCCTCTAAATCCACCTTCACCCTCTTCACCAACATTGGAATCTTCATCATAAGCACTCTCTCTTTCATTATCTTCTCTTGCAATAAACTCATCCTCTACACATACACATTTGAAACTAATTACAACATTTAACATAAACAAAAAACATTAAAAAAAAAAAAAAAACATATATATAAAACATAAACATAAATACACAAAAACAAAATAAAAAAAATTTACCGAACATATTTTCTTGTCATGATGCATTCCCCGCATTCTCCGGAGTTGGAGTATTAATGTGCAACCTATCTAAGAAAGTTGCATCCATAGAACTATTTTGAGCACATTCTTTGGATGATCTATTCACATATTCATTTGATAATCTCCTCATTTGACTAGATATCCTTTGGTCACTACTAGTTGCCCCTCCCAAGTTTCAATGTCTTGCTGAGATAGGGGTCTCCGACGTCCTCGGAGTCTCGGTCAAATAAGGGGTTCCTCTTACTCCTTCATTGGATAGCCTAGAGCGTTTGCGAGGCATTTTTGGAGACTCTTGTCTTGACATCTCGCCTCGATATAGAACGTAAGAGATAAGATTGTATTACATATAACAGAAGCTTAAGAAAAGATACATGATTACTTACTATCATGTAACAGTATAAGGTCATGTTTGTTCAAGCTCTTAGTACTAATCCACTATGTCTTCTTATGTTACAGTTTCCATATTAGGTTACTATGATTACACTATCTATGAGTAATAAGTATCATTACATATGCTCTTTATTGGTACTAGTAAGATTAGCTTAGCTAACTCATGTACAGAGATTGTGGAAATAAGGTAGAGCTTAATCAAAGAACACAGTTATACTACTGAGCATTTGACACCATGGATTCATTAGTAATGATTACTATGATGATTACATGAATAAGGAGAAGTAATACCAATAGCTAACCTGCTGTTGATATACTAAGTGTAATACAGGTGATTACTTATCTAATGGAACTACAAGGGTATTTATAGAAGAGTAAGTCCATGTTGTTTTGTTACTGAGTCCTTTGGTCACTATTGATATGATAGTATTGTATAATCTTATTAGCATGATGTTCTCACCAAATGATGTTGTCAGTTATTAGAAAAGAGTGTATTATATGTAGCACAATGAATTAAGCACAGTGATCAGACCACAATTGTGAATGATTAAAGTTTGTCATATTTCTAAAGATTAAATACATATTCATGACACACTATTTGATGGTTGTTTCAAGTAATTTAGGACTTGATACAATTCTAGAACCTAATTGATGGTTTAAGTCCTAGAACAACTTCAATTTGTTGTTGGAACATTTCATTTCCCAAGTGATAGTATTTAAGGGTTTGTTGATTCCCTGTTTTAACACACAGAATATTTAAATCATTTGGCATGAATATAATATACACACACTAGAGTATAATATATTTGCACTTAGAATTAAAACGATTCATATTAAAGTTGGAAACACTAACAATCACCTATATTATCCTATATGAAATCTAATGGTATATTCCTATATTTAGATGTGTAGATAGGTGAAGTAAATAAGAATCTGATCTTGTTTAATAATAACTAATTTCTAGCACTATTTTGAATGGGTAAACACTCGTTGTTTTATGGAGAACTAATCCCTTAACTTTCATATGAATGGTTAATATTTCACCTAAAAATCAACACTTCTTAAACTCTAATGACAAATTTCTATTGGTTTGAAGATTTTCAATATTCATGGTATCTAGTTTCTCTTTGCACGAATCAAATTGTTGATAACCCACACACTTATAATTAATTTGTATTTGATGCTAACTTGTGAGATTGATTTTTGGAAACAAGGATACATCAATCTCTTTTCCATGCACACTAGATTTACATCAAACTTTGGCAAATAGATTTACATGCATAATTTGAATTCATTGTGTTGAATTCACTGTACTTAATTCATTGTGCTTTTTAAGCACAGTGAATTAGAAAAGAGTATATTATATACAACACATTGAATTAAGCACATTGAATTCATTGTTCTTAATTCATTGTGCTTAATCTGAAAGGCTATGTTATTTGGCAGAGGCTGTAGACCCTAACAATATTTCTATCTGGAATTAGGGTTGGAAGGAAGAAAATAGGATAGGATTGCAAGGGGAGGAAGCAGAATGGTGGACTCTATCTGTACAAAAGTTGAAACAAAGTGCAATCAGATTAATAGAGGAAGAGGATGAAATTGTTTGGTCTAAAAACATCTCATCGGGAAGATACACATCACAGTTAGGATATAAAGCAATGTTTTGGGTAGAGGAGGAAAATGATCGGAAGTGGTGGTGGAAGTCTGTATGGAAAATAAAATCCCCTATAAAACAAAAAGTTTTCCTTTGGCTAGTTCTTGCAAACAAAATATTGACTTGGGATAATTGTAAAAAGAGAGCATGGCATGGGACATGAAGATGCATCTTCTACAAAAGTAATGATGAAACCTTACCTCACTTGATGATAACATGTCCTTTTACAAAAGCAATATGGGAGGAAGCTCTTAAATTAGCAGGCGGAAATGGTAAATGGCAGGGATATACTGTAGTGGATTGTCTAGAAATCTGGTTTAAGAAAAAATATGTACAGGCTAATAAATATCTTCCTTGTATAGTCCTTTGGGTGCTTTGGCTAGCTAGGAATGATATAATCTTTCAAAATAAAGAAATGTGTGCCCATTCAATTTTTTTTCTCAAATCAAGTATGCTTATGAGGGAGTGTGGAAACCAAGTACGCAAAAGCCTCCAAGAGTGATTCCATATCCAAATATTAAAAAAAAATATGCCTAGGGATCCTTTGATGGGGAAAGTCAAGAGAATTATGGGTTGGGGGACTATTGAGTGAGGCGGAAGGTTTTCTCGAATACCTCCCCCCATGTTGCATATAGATTTTGGTGGCGGGACATAACATAAAGAGTATGTCTATTGTGTTAAGTTAAGGCATCAATAGTGCCTGAAGACATGTTTGGTTTTCGACCATACTTAGTTTAGCGAATTGGGAGCATTTCCTCGAAAGTTTCATTGTGCTTTTTAAGAACAATGAATTCATTGTGCTTAACTCACTATGCTTTTTAAGCACAATGAATTCATTGTGCTTAATTCACTGTCTTGTTGTAAAAGTATGAACAATCGGATTTTTCTTTAGGAGATAGTAAATGTTTAGATTATTCGGTCTAGTAAACAATAGGATTAATTACTCTTTTTTTATTTTAGGTAGCAAGAGTCAGAAGAGTGTTAGGACCACACAATGTACCTTTTTGCCACTATTATACTCTTGATCACCCATATTTAAACTCATACTATCACCTTATCTGATCATTCCAAAGGTATACAACGTCCCTTCTCATTACTATACGTTTAATCTGTTTTGCATAATATTTTACATCACTCTCGTACTTAACCATTGATTAGAAATGTATAAGTGTTTAAACTGCAGATTAGCATTTAAAGCCTGTTGCTGAAACACATAGCTGTTACACAGTCCAAGGTCGCAGATGCTGAAACACAGAGCCATTACACCGTCCAAGGTCGCAGATGCTGAAACACAGAGCTGTTACACAGTCCAGAGTCACAGATGCTGAAACACAGAGCTGTTACACAGTCCAGAGTTGCAGATGCTGAAACACAGAGGAAACCGCCAGGACCGACGATGCTGAAACACAGAGGAAACCGCCAGGACCAACGATGCTGAAACACAAGGAAGCCGTTACAGTCAGCGGTCAATAAGCACCAACCGTCGCTCCTACATAAGAATGCTGACAAAATCAAGAGCGCAATTCACGTGGCTGAAATAGCCCGCGAATTGCAATGCTGAAACAACAATCAGCAGCAACGAGAAGAAGCTATTACTCCAGCCGTAACAACAATACCTCATTCAACACCTGTAATAGTATTCTGTTGCGCGGGACTAGGACATCCTATTCTGGTTTAGAAAGTAGATCCGACTAAAGATAGGACTCAGATACACACTATAATTTTTTATCAATTGTATCAAAGGGGTTCCCTCTTTAAATAAGAGGAAATCATCATTCGAGGGATCCAAGTTTTATGTATTGAAAAGCTTCAGAGAGGGACGTATTTCATTTCCAGATTGTAAAATGATATTTTGATAGATGAATAAAAGAGTGCTTTGAGTATCCTTCTCTAGCTTTTCCATCTCAGGGGAATCTTGTGAGAAGGGAGGGCCCACCTTCTTCACAAGATTCACCCGTTAGTTTTAGAAGTGTGTTAGTACAATTTATGTTTATGCTTTAATTAACTTTTGTTTGTTGAAACACTACTTTTAATGAATTCTGCTTTGCTGAAACACTACTGAACTCTGTCTTAGTTTATTGAATGAAAATTCGTAATTCTTTTTATTAGCAATCTTGTGTGATGATTTTATGAGGCTAGCCAGAGATCGGGTTAAGGGTTCCTGCTCAGAAAGGAAGGGATCAAAATATCCCGTTCTCTGTAGATTTCAATTACTTCTGCAAGTGTGCTAGCCAGAGATTGGGTTAAGGGTTCCTACTCAGAAAGGAAGGAATCAGAATATCCTGTTCTCTGTAGATTTCACTTCTGCAAGTGTGCTAGCCATAGATTGGGTTAAGGGTTCCTGCTCAGAAAGGAAGGAATCAGAATATCCTGTTCTCTGTAGATTTCAATTCTGCAAGTGTGCTAGTCAGAGATTGGGTTAAGGGTTCCTGCTCAGAAAGGAAGGAATCAGAATATCCTGTTCTCTGTAGATTTCAATTACTTCTGCAAGTGTGCTAGCCAGAGATTGGGTTAAGGGTTCCTGCTCAGAAAGGAAGGGATCAGAATATCCTGTTCTCTGTAGATTTCGATTACTTCTGCAAGTGTGCTAGCCAGAGACTGGGTTAAGGGTTCCTGCTCAGAGAGGAAGGGATCAGAATATCCTGTTCTCTGTAGATTTCAATTACTTCTGCAAGTGTGCTAGCCAGAACTGGGTTAAGGGTTCCTGCTCAGAAAGGAAGGAATCATGAGGTCCTGTTCTCTGTAGATTTCAATTACTTCTGCAAGTGTGCTAGCCAGAAACCGAGTTAAGGGTTCCTGCTCATAAAGAAAGGAATTAGGAGATCCTGTTCTCTGTAGATCTCAGTTATTTTTCACAAGTGTGCTAATCATGGATAGGGCTTAAGGTTCCTGCTTAGAAAGGAAGGAATTAGATGGCCTTGTTCTCTGCTAGATAGAGTTAGCTTTCTCTGCATTATTGTTTTCATGAAAGAGTGTTAATCAGAAATAAAGTACTGAAGTCTCTATTGAGAGTAAGGGTCCTGTTCTTTGGTTGCAGAATAGTTGTTCTTTCCTGTTGCAAGTGTTATTTTAATGTAATCCAGGATTCTTTAGATTAATCTTTAAGATCTGCAATAGGTAGGTTGCTTTCCTGTGATTTAAATCAGAACTTCAGTTCATTCAAG
>ML789716.1:491275-513899 GCA_009831015.1 Picea engelmannii | reverse complement strand
AGGATAGTTTCACCAACAATTTCCTTGATCTTCATCTCATTATTCCACATACAAGCATGGGTCCTCCAACCATTCTTATAGGATAACTCAATCCGTAAAGCGTCTTCCTGTGAGGGCTTTCACCATAAGGGGACCACTTTGGAGTTCATTCATTTGTGCACCTTATCAATCATGATAAGAAAATAATGAGAGCAAGGGTCCTCCAACCATTCTTCTAGGATAACTCAATTTGCAAAGCATCTTCCCGTGAGGGATTTCACCATAAGGGGACCACTTTGGAGTTCATCCATTTGTGCACCTTATCAATTATGATAAAACAATAATGAGTCATCTATACATTTTTCCAACAATGCATCATATACCAATGAAACCACAACGATCCATCTTCATCATGTATCAATGACAACTCATTGATCCATCTTCATCATATCAATGACAACTCATTGATCCATCTTCATATATGCATTCTCATCAAGGAAAATACATATTATATTACATCAATCATCAATCAATCAATCAGTTGACATTAATCAATCACTTGGCATCAATCAATCAAACCATTGGCATCAATGACAACATGATCCAACATAAAGATGTATCTATTGTTGTTATGTGATTAATCTTTTTATTGTTTTTTTTTTTTTCGTTTTATTTGTATGTGAATCACTATACATTGGAAAATTTTATTAAATCTTGTCATTTTTTACTTCAAATGTATTAAAATATGAAAGAAAATAATATTTTTTTATAAAATTTTGATTTTTTTCTTCAATTATGTCCATAAAAATGTTTTACTTGACATGTTATTTTAAGGAATATGTACCAAAATGTATAGGTTTTTTTATTATGTATGGATATAAAATGTGTGTTGTTTTGCTAAATATTCAAAAATAATGTTATTTAACTACAATTTTTTTCGATGTCTTGTAGTAAAGGTAAACAATGTGTTAAAAATAATGTTTTTCACTATATTTAAAAACTATGGAACAATAAATTAATTAAGGAGACAAAATTATATGAAAAATCGTAACTTCGAAAAAACAAATGGCAAAAAATAGTTTTAAGATTGAAAGAAACATGAAAAAATAACTAAAAACATCGTTGAATAAAAAAAATTTAGAAAAAATTCAAAATAGATGAAAAATAAACATTTAAAAAAATAATGTGGAAACATTGTGGATCGAAAAAATTAAAATATCGAAAAAACACCTAAAAACGGAGGGGGGGTGCTACTAGTAACACCATTTTTAAAAACGGGGTAAAAAATTGGACCCCCCCAAAAAATGAGAACTTTGTAGAGTTCTTGTTAAGTTGGTAACTATGTTATAGAGCTTGACAACTTACATTAACATTTTTGCATATATTTTGTCCATTGGGTTGCTAAACAATTATGAAAGGTCTTGAAAGGGTAAGTCAGTAAGTCACAATTGAAAGAGTAAGCGGGTAAGTCAAACACTCTTGACGGTGTTTGTATGCGGTGAATTTTGGCACTATTGGCTACCCACCGCCACCGTCAATGCTCCTTATATATTAGCAATGCAGTTGACTTCCACCACCGTCAATGCTCCTTATATATTTGCAATGCAGTTGACTTCCAAGACCATCATATGAACAACAAATTACACATAGATTCCTCTCTCGGTTTATCACTAGTTCAAACATCACTATCACTGTTTTACCGTCACTCCTTCACCGATTCCTTGGCTCCTTGGATGTCCTAGTTTCTGCAAGGTTAAAATACTAGCAACTTTCTACTATTTCGAAATAGGTTTATGTTTTATTCATTGTTATTGTTATTGTAGTAAGTTTATGTTTTATTCCTCGTGACTGTTGTTGTTTGTATCGTACTTATCGTACTATGTTCTTTAAAATTTAGTAAAGAATAGAGATTTTGAAATCAATTTAAGTAGCGTCAAATTTGCACTGCAAGTGGGAAGGACCAACCTGAGTGATCAGAAAGTGCCAAGTTAGAAATCTGTGCAATTTCAAATTATTTTATTGTTGACAGTTTTATTAATTTGTTTATGTTATTTACAGATGTCATTTAAAACTAGTTTGAGATCATTTGAATGCATACCTTCGAACCAACCCTGTAACGTTATAGAAATAGAAAAATGGCATTATTTATGAAAATAAGAGAAAGATCAGGTAGAGATGCAGCTCCACATTATAAGTTGTTCAATAGCAATATCTTTGTCTTCTACATGTTGTCTATACGTCCATCTTGCGAATTTAAATTTCATATAATCTATATAATCTTGTTATAATCCATTTCATTTGTCAATAAAATAGAGGTATGTGAAATATCTCAAACGGATTGGAAAAAGATTTTAGAAAACAACAGTAAATATTAACCACCCAAAAAAATTAAATGCATTTCAATAAAAAAGAAAGGTAATATGTTTCTTAGTTTTTGGATTTTAGCATACTTGTGCCGCTAACGCTTCAGCTTCTTTCTCAATTTTTAGCCTGTCTTCGTCACAGTTCATGATAGCCTCAAATGAAGTCATATCAGTTGCTTCTATCTCCCTCGTCAAATGATAAATGTCCATATGCTCTGGTATGGGAAGTTTAAGACATAGGACTAGTTTCAGAGTACATTTGTACTATATGAAACACTGATGGCATGTGGCTACATACCCTGCACAACTATTTTCTCAAGAACTTCCAAAATTGCTCAATGATATAGAGAAATCATTTGCCCGGATGTTTTGTCTATCAACAACTCCAACAAAGAGGTATTTGTCATCAAAAAAGCCAACCTACTTGATTAGATTTAAGGTATTTATTCCATAGACAAGATCAAAATTGATACTAGAGATACTCTTCAGTCCTATCAACATTATGAAATGAACAAGACAAAGTACTAAATTTAAATATTTAAATCTAGAAATCAACAATTCCACAAACCAATATTCAAAGCATAAGCATGCTATATGAAACAAGATTTGGCTATCGCAATACCTGTCACGATTAAAAAAAAACTGAATCTAGATTTAATGGACTTGGGAAATACAATTTAATTTGAATTATGTAATTTATATTATAAATTATTAATTAATTATAACAGTTATATTATAATATATATAATTAATATTTATAATTATAATTAATTAATAATAATAATTGAATAACAAGTTTTTTACCATTCACCAAATTTTCCTAAATACTTATTTTTAGCATGGAAATTTCCATTATGTCTATGGATTCATCTCGTTATTATAAAGTTATTATTACACATGTTGTTGGAGTTTATGAGATATTACATGAAGAAACAAATCGGCCATGATTATGGGTTAGTAAAAATAATTTCTTTTAATAATCACCATGAACCAAAACGTGGCCACTTTTCTCAAGATGTGATTGGCTTACCATTCATTGCTCAACAACAAGAACAACATAGAGATATTGTGTATTAGTGTACGTGTGCATGTTTTGATATAGGTGAAATGGCTAAACGAATCATGAATAGATAAATGAATTTTATTATTTAAGAAAAATATAAAAAAAATCACTAACATTAAACTTTGGGTAAAAAATAAAATTTATGGTCCATGGAAAACTAATAGTCGGTCAACAGCCAAACTCATCACTATATACACTATCTATGCCTACAACATGTATAATAAAGAAGAGCAGATGCTATAGATACATTCTACTTCTAGGTCTCAACTAATACATCGAAAAAATAAGTTTCCACTGTTGATTTGGTATCGTTGCACTACTCTTCAAGGTAAGAGTAGGCCCTGGAAAAGGCCCCCAGTTCTTGTTCAAGGAGGTCCATTATAAGGAAGGGTTCATCCAATTACACCTAGGCTACCCAAGGTGCCATTATAAGGAAGGGTTCATCCAATTGCACCTAGTCCTTAATCATACCAATAATAAAGACAACCTCGTCAATGGCAATATAACAATATCTGCCTTTCAATTTAAAAAGTTAATAATCTTATTTAACTTTTGAAAACATATAATCATCTATGAACCTTTCTTCAGAAATGTTTACTTGTATACAAGAAGAATTTCATCCATCAATCAAAGGAGATCAAATGTCTTGCTACATATTTTTTGGGCTTTGATAGCAACAAGTATGACACGGGTCCAATGACAATTGGGATAGTCTCAAAGTCATCGTGTAGAATAGAAAGGCGGACCATATAATTTTCATAAAGAGAAAATCTCAATTAAAAATGTGGCTTCAATGTAAATATTTACTTTTCCTTAAGGATGAAAAGAGTCAACATCCATTAATGTGGTAAGAAGACAACAATAGGTTGCAGTATTGAAGGATTGGTTCCAACTTGGAGGAAGTTGTGAGGTGAATTTCACATAATGATTACCTACACCCCATGGTTTCCCAAGCTACAATGGAAATTATGTTAGGATAGAGAATACCTTCTCTTCGACACAATCATAACAATATTCAAGATAGTTGTGGATTAGCTTTCATTCTGGCTCTTTTTTCTTTCCAGTAGGAGGCAAAATTTTTGCACCTCTTTAGCCTCCTTGTACTCATCCAAAACCCTGTGCGATGTGTAGGTAAACTTAGCATCTAGTTGCAACTCAGGAAAAATGTAATTGCTGGAAAAACTAAACAGATCACATTAGGAATGGCAAAAAGTTCAAATCCATCTACAAGACATCAATAAAAACAAGTAAAAATAGATTCACTATGATTGTAGTACTAAACATACTAGTTGGTATCAAATCACTTGGTCATCTCCATAGTAGGTTGCTTAACATTTCCAGGAGCAATAGAGAAATATATGTCTAAACCAATCTCACCACCAGTGCATCCATATCTCGAAGGAGCAACTTTGACTATGGAAGTTATATCAAGAACTCAATCACAATTCATCAAAGGCAATTACATCATTGTTATCAACATTAATCATCTTGAACATCTTTACACCACGAATTAGATTTTCATGACCAATAAATCTGCTTTCCCTGTTATATTGTATGACGACTTAAGTTGGTATGTCCTTTAACCATTGATCATTGATACCATTTGGCATATGAGCTTATGCAAAGAAAGATGCTAGCATAGTAGTCTATAACGATATGGGTATAACATTCCTAAGCATTCATCCTCATCAGAGTTGTTTTCTGATTTTCACAACACCCAAAATGATCCTCTCATGACGCTTGACATGATTGCCTATTGATCTAGGTTGCCTCCATATTTCTCCACCCACAAAAAATACATTTTTTCCAATATGGATTGATCAAAAGCACTTCAGAAGAAATACCACTCAACATTGATGACTAGCAAAAACAGATTCAATCATTCAATGCTGCATTTTCTATTTTTTCATAAATAACCAACCATCTAGAATCATAAAATGCACTATTCCTATCAAAAATAAAAATGAGAGGGCCCAAAAGATTATTGTGATTGTTGAAGACTTCGTTGTCAGTAAATGGCTTCCAGAAATATAATGTAGATTAATGTAGAACTCTTTCCATCATGTTCACATTCACTTCTGCAATGGCACGTGAGTTTCCCCAATGTTTCCAACGGACAAGGAGAGAAGAAATGGCTCCTATTCATTCATATAAATGATCTAGTCCAGGAGGGATTTCTTCATACCTTTGAAGATAGGATTTCTGTCAAGCAATAAGCACTTGAACCATATGATTCGGAACTCGATGCCATGAGCAAATCCGTGTTTGTCTATTTCTGAGTCACCTTGTACACGTTGTCTATGTCCCCAGTCAATCGTTACACGGAGCACAAAATGGTGGACAGGTGGCTGCTAGCAAATTTGGGTCTGATTAACATGTATTTGAAGTAATCAAGGTTAATTTGTATGTAACTAATTTGTGTCTAGTTAGATTAACAGTGTCAGGACAGACTTAGGTTTTATTTGTATAATTCAAGTGACTTTTGATCTAATTTGTAATTAGTTAACTAACCACGGTTGTGCATGTATTACTCGTGTCCGACGGTCATCACTTATCTCTGAAGCTTAAGGGAAAAGGAATTTCTCGGGGTTATCTTCAAAACCTTATGCATGTAACATTGATTTCCCTTCCTCCCACACTTGATCAAACCTGGAACCTAGAGCATAGGAATTATGATTTTTCTTTTTTTTTTAAGCGGGCAAAGCTTGGGGTTTAAACCTACTCGTGATCTTATTTGGTACACCCTTGTTCTCAATGTGGCATGGGTGTGGCCATCAATCCTTATTAGAGAAACTAAACTTTTAGTTCTGTCAACCACAGGCTAAAAAACAAAAAACAAATTTCCAATATTTTTTACTGCAATTTAACCAATGGAAAAATCAATTTATTAAGCTAAAATATTCCAAGTTTTTTTTGACATCCTCAAATTCATATATCACATGAGCATTATATATTTCAACCAATTTCTACATATTTTAATCTGAATTTAATAAAATATATTATCCAAAATATTGCTTAGAGTTGGTTATTCAAAATTTGGAAAACAATAATTGACCCATTTTAATTGTCAAAATAGCAAGAAAACATATATTATGTAGTTACATATGTCTTCCAATCATAGAACCTCTCAACGGCTTGACTACCAAACATACACAATTACATTTCATTAATTAGATATCCAAAAAATACCTTAAAGGAGGAAGGAATAAATAGTTTGGCTCAGTTGCCAATATAGTCAACAGTCAACTCTTTTGTGTGCCCTCCGGACAGATTTCAATCAACACCAGTTGAGATTTCAGGGCAGACTTGGAAACGCTGCAGAATGTTTGAATGGCATCCAATGTTGGTTGTATAATCCTTCTTTTCACCTTCATCAGTGGCCCAGCCTTCTTTGATTGGGTCTTTATTTGTTACATGAGTGATATCCCTTTGCTTTGCAGGCTTTAATGAACAAAAGCTACCTCCCCAAATCATGCCCCCCATTAATCCAAGTTGCCATCCATTAGTGCTATTCATAGTCACTCTAGCAGCTCAATGGAAGTGCATCATCATTATGAACCAACATGTGTATATTCTTATCCAAATCATCTCACAAGAACAGTTAAATTTGAAGGTGTTTTATTTTTAGCAAGCTTGAACATAAATCTATACTTAGGCATGTACATTTTCACTTTGGCTTGGAAAACCTAAATCTTACCAATTTTCAATCATGATTGTCTGGCCACTCATGGTTGGTCTCCTTAATAGAATCGAAGTGAAGCCTTTGCACACCAGCTTCTTGACTTCAATAAGGAACACACCAGTGTTCAATGGTTGTAACATGGTATGTAAGTGTAACCACAAATTCTATCCTAGGATGCTCTACTGGTTTTAGAATTGCTCATTATGTGCCCACAATCATTATTTATTATATTTATTTTGATTCTTTTTTACTTTTATCTTTCACTAAATGCAGTCTTTATGTTAACAGGAAATTGGAGTAAACAACACTGCTATAGACAGAGAGAAGGGGCTACTTCAGAAACTTATGAATACCGTGAAGGGTATGTTGAGGAATGTTGAAGTTGCAGTTCGCTCTTTCATGATGTTGCGACCTAGCAGCCTCTCAGTTGTCTACCTCTTCCACATCTATGATGGATTTCTATAGTGGTCTACCCACCAAACCCTCTCCATTTTTACAGCAGACAGTCTCTGAGAGTGATGAAAACGGGAGCTCTAGTTCAGATCTGAGAGTGATGAAAACGGGAGCTCTAGTTAAGATCTGAGATTATTGCAATCCCTACCTTCAGTAATATCTAATTTCCATGATTTCTTCATATATGTGGCCTCTCAGGTAATTTCATAATTTGGATCCTAAGACATGTTCTTTCTTGTGTATTGAATCTTGCAATGAGTCATGATGTGTATCGCTCTCATACATAATACTTCCATCTAAATAGTGTGGTAGTTAGATGATAGTTTTTTTTATTTGCTCATGGTTATGTTTCGTTGTAACTTAGGACATGTTTGTATTAAGTATCCTTGGTCAAGATGAATCTATTCCTGTCAAAGTAATCTAGGGATTACACCTAGCCTTCCTCAGTCCATGAAAACAACCGACCTATTTATGCAGGTCATCCTTTGAACTACACGGGGGTGAAATGAAAGATGTGACCTCTAGCTCCTCATTTGAACAACTTGTTGTTTGACCTTAGGTGTTGTAATGTACCTCCTGCAACTACTCACCGTACAAGGTTTGATGGTCCAATATTGATCTAGGAGTGGCGGCATTTCTCTGGACCCAATGAATTGATATGCAGCAAACTGAGAAAAACAAGATCTCTTTGAAACATAAATGAAAACACACAACTCTAATATGAATTCCTTCCTCGTTTTTCATATAGAAAAATCGAAATAACTGAGATCCTTTGCCTTTAATTATCCCCCACCAATGTATATGAATGTCTGATAGCATAAAGATGTAATTTGGCATGGCTCATAAAGCTTCTTTGGAGGGTATTCATACTTTTTAGCAAAATCATCTTCTGACATGGAATTTGGAGTACGATGAACTGCTGCAAAAGATTCACCAGCATTGGCTATTGTCCTTGCTGCATTGATTGTTGCAAGGTTACCATTATGAATGCCAGTCTTTTTCCCTGTTTTTCTTCGTTTTAAATTATTTTCCTTTGAACTGTGAACAAAGTTAGGTTCTAATGATGCTTTTGTATGCTTGTAAAGCAAAGCAAATCCAAATACCATCTTTGTTAGCTCTCAATCCCAAATGTCCAGTGTTGATGATACAAACCTTAGTGACTCTTCCATATAGGCATCCCTGAGTTTACTTTGTCCCTTCATCCTGATTATCCAAAAACACAACGCTATACTGATTAAAGGTATTAGATGACTGTGTTGAGCTCATGGGCTCTTACTTTCTTACTTACATTTGTGAAAGAATGTTGTTCCATGTCCCTCCTCTGAATATTCATCTTATCTTCATTTTTATTTCCTTAGAATTCATGTAGTTGTTTGATTAATGTTTACTCGACAGTTCCTTTGTATATATGCTCAAGAATAACATGTTTATTTGGTTGCCTTCTTCAGGGTATAAAGAATGTTACCCTGCCAACCTTCTTCAGGGTATAAACATTGTTTCCCTTCCAACATCTCCTATGCCCAGACCAAGTGACAAGAAAGAATGTTGTTTCATGTCCCTTCTCTGAATATACTTCATCGACACCTTCATTGCAAAACTGGTACCTGGATAGAAGCCTGCTAATGAGACCATTAGTGTAAACAAAGATCATGCTGAAAATGTACATAGTGAGAATGCCTTGCACGACCCTTAGATGTATTACAAAGAATGCACTGTAATATTGATTCTTCAATGGAAATAGTCATATTCAATTCTTTAATGGAAATAGTCGATGTGACAATCCTTCACAATCCTTCAAAAGCTGTAAACAAAAACTGTAAAGAGTATCTGGAAAATGTTGCATAATTATCATAAATACAAGCAGAACGCTTCATTCTTGTTTGTATTTGGGTCACTTTGCCAAAATATACTCTATACCTAAGTTATATGAAATATTAGTATTGGTATTTATATGGTACTCTCGAGGCAAATAAATACAAGGTGGAGGAATGAAAATCATGGTGATTAGTATGGTTCGAACTTTATAAATGGACTTAGTCATTCACCTGAAAGTCCAATCCCAGCAATTCCATCATAGCCACTTCGGACCTTGGTAAACAAAGTTTCTCTTGAGTGACTTCAACCTGCTTGATCAATGCCAAGTGTCAAGCATACAGCCATTTCATAGACGGGGTGAAATTAAAATTCGTGCGCCTCTGCTCCCGAAATGGACATTAACCGTCCAGCAAATGGCCACCTGGACGCTCAGATTTTGAACTTTGTTTTGGGCGCATGGGGCGAGGTTAAAACCCAGGCATTTTTACACCCAAAATCGTTAAGAACGGTCGATTACTCAGGTTACAACAGACACATAGAGGGTCAATTCAAAAGGGAAGAGGCTGCCATATTTGTTGTACGCTAAAAATATTTGTAGGGTGTGCCTGCTCGATTTTGAATATAGATTTCAAATGGCTCTTTCTTTGTCCCTTATTCTACGTCGAGTCACATAGGCCCTGTGCTTAGCATTCAATCTCATACTGTCCAGGAATTTGTTGGAAACAAAGCTGTTGTATTTCTATTGCAACTTCTTGTTTTTTTATGAGGACCTGCTTAATTCAGTACAATTCTCAAATCACACAGGATACTTGATGGTCCGAGCGCAAGTGTTGAATGGGGAACAGCTGTGGACTTTAATAGAAGGACTTGAAGCTAATGACTTATTGGTCCGTACACATCTATTAACATGATATATGTTTTGTGATGGATGATGCTGAAAGACTGTTTGGGAAACAATGCAACGAATTCATGCATTTGTGATACTAATGCCTTACTCATTAATTTTTGTTTGGTTTGATGGCAAGCTCACTGACGGGAATCTTGCCTGATTTAATTTCTTTGAGTTCAGGGGCTAGAGAGAATGGCCGATTTAATGGATACAGTAAGTCAATGGAAATCATAGTCCTGTGATCGCTGGAGTCTTGCTTGCAATCGGTATTGTGAATTGTGGCACTGAACAGTGGCTCTGAAATTGAACAAACCCCCCTCTTCGATTCTGACTAGATTGTGACAAATTTAAAACCTGTTTATATAGTTCTGAGTTTCATATTTTGTAAATCATATCAGGTATGCATAAACTCAGGTGCGCAATAGGAGCCATTGTTTTCCATCCAGTGTGGAAAATTATATTAGGAAATGGAAAATAAGTAATATGGCATCAGAGCAGAACTGAGCTTGAGTCCCTCAGATAGGGCCAGGGAAATGAAAACAGCGTGATGCTAATGTAGGAGAGTGATGTTAATGTACGAGAGTGGCTTGACTCCCTCACGGGAGGGCCCAGGGAAATGAAAACCTCGTGAGGTTACTCTAGGAGTGGATTGTTGCCATGTGTATGCATTAGTGTGTTTGTCCATCAGATTGTTAAAGTGCTCAAGCTATGTGATATGTTGATCTGAGAGCCAGCCACCAGTGAATATGCGAATCCATTGTGAGAAAATAGAGCAAGTGTAGTCGTGCAATTGTTGAAGATTGAGTTGCCGTGTGGAAGAGTCGCGTTGTTGTTGAAGGTTGAGTTGTGGAGGTGTGAAGGTAGTGTTGTACGTTGTTGGGGATCAGTTGTCCGTTGTAAGGACGTGTGAATGTTGTTCGCCACCAGAGAGAACTCCCTGCCATATAACCAACCAGAGTGGACGAGGCTATATAACCTGTACGTGGAGGCCATGTAAGGACTTCTGACCCTGAGAGGTTTGGTAGTGCAGTTGCACAGGTCTGGACATCATTATACACCCGGAGAGTTGTCCTTAGTCGAAGAATTGTCAAGGTACCACAAAGAGAAGCATTTATGGCTGTCTTGATCCAGGAAATGCTTTCTCCTCCACTTTCCTTTGTATTACACACGGTTAGTCCTATTGATTAGAATGATATAGTGCAAGCAGAAATTGTTGCTGGATTAGGTGAAACTCTTGCATCTGGTACTAGGGGAACACCTTGGCGTTTAGCAGTCAATTAATTTGATGGGACTGTAAAAACATTAGTTCTTTGCTAATTTCATTGAGGAACTAATGGTTATAACTGGTGGCCCTGCTGATGGTAAAATTATGGGGTTGACGGTGGATTATAGTAAAAAGATTATTTTCCTGGATCCAATATATCGATATCAGCTAGGGCAATGGCTAGCTACAACAGGATTCTTCCTAGAACAAAAGTTTGGTTGCCCTCATGATGGGGAAGGATGTTTAATGGGTAATGATATTTATATTGTGCAGACGTGGCCTCGACCTTGACGAATTTCACATCCTTGTGTCTATTTCTTCTTGCATTAACAATTGTTGGAATTGGATAGTACACTATTGATGTATCAATCTAATTGCACAAATTGCATTTTGTGAGCTAGACCAGATGGACTGTTGTTTTTTTGACCATGGGAACAACAACCTCCCAAGAGTATATCCAAGCAGCCCGCAAGCCAGATATACCAATAACTTGTGACTTAGCAGGGGCTGAGACGTCCCGAGGTCCATCGAAGGTCCACCGAAGTGAACCTTGTGAACCTCTATCCCAGGGGTCGTCTACCCTTCCAACCTTGTCACAACAGTCCATCTAGACTAGATGAACTGTTGTTGCAGCGGCTGCTAGACCTACGTGTGGGACGCTATGTGAGAGCAACACTGAAAGAGCTCCAAGATTAGCCATCCTCAATCTTGGTGCAGAAGATCCAACAAGGATTGTCCAAAATTGAAAGATTAATGTCCGCCCTAATTTCTGATGGGCTTCAATGTTGTGGTTTGTGTGGGCCCAACTTCTTAGCTAAGAGTTGTGGAGGCAGTTCTACTAAAAATTGGTATTGTGCTAAGAAGAAAGCTTTCAAATGTTCATTTATTTATTTGTGCATGTTTTCTTCCAACATGAAAATTTGTGGATTTTTATTTACATGGGTTCTTATGAGTTAATAGTGGTATTGGAAATGTCTTGGAATTATTGAAGTTAATCAATGTATTGAGTTTAGCCAACTCAATATGAAGTGTAGTAGTTTTGTTAGAATTGGCTACTCTAACAAATCACATGGGAGAGAATATGAAAAATCCAAGACAACTATTTGGCAATGACAATGAAGATCCAAAAGTCGAAGATACAAATGAAGATGCCAAATGTGTAGAAGGGGAAGATGGTAACCTGTGTGTTGTTGTGAAGTATTCAATTGTTTGTTGTACCTGAATTAATGATGCATATGTGATGTAAGGGGTGCATGATCGGTTGTACCCGACACCCCAAAGTTTTGGTCCAAGTTGTAAGCTTAGTCATAGGCAAGTTGATTTCCCCAAGCCATGTTATTCAGTCATACAGGTAGTGTCGTAGCGCATGGTGTTTTGTAATCATTGTTGAGTCCGGCCTACATGGATTAGTGTGGTATCACATGTAATCATGTAGCATGTATCCCTCTTATGGATAGAGAGGATGTGGCATCAAGTTGTGGAATTAACCTCTAGGTACATACGAGGGTGTCGGGTGTACTTGTATGCTAGCGTGATGTAGAGTCAGAGAACTTGAATCTTCAATTAAGGGGGGGAATGTGAGATGGAGTAATCTCATAGTGTGATGCACCAAGTTATGTTTAAGGGACTTTAATGTGTTGATGAATCACGCTGGTGAAAAGGATTCCTAGTGAACTAGCGAGTACAACGGATGATACCCATGTATCTTTGTAGATGGATTGGTTTTTATATGGACATCAATGATCAGTTTTATGTAGGTACAAAAGAAGAAGAAGCGGGCAATTTAAGAATGAATCCTATAGTGAAGAAATCATGGTTGAAGGGACGCTAGTGACAATGTTGAGGTAGCAATAAAGACAGCAACAAAAAAAGATCAAATGATGGAAAACAAAGGAGGTAAAAGTTTGAGTGTTGTGTTAAATAATAGCAAACTCAAGACCATATATTAATGTGAGTCACATATTGTATTTGTAGCAAGTCTATAATGTCATGTTCTATGTAGTGGTTCTTGAAAAGTTTGAGTGTGTACTTGGCATGTGTGGAGTGTGTAATGTATGTACCTGTATTTAAGTAGCATGTAAAGGGCATATCATTGTAAGACCTGGATAGGCATGTTTACCCCTTTGTTGTGTATCCCTGGTGATTTGGATAACCTATTGGTATAGTGTAGTAGCCTCTACGTTGGAGTTCTTTAACACTAGGGGTGGACCATTTTATGAGTTTTAGACTCTGGGAGGTGAAGGTCATGGAAGTTCATCAACGGGTTGAATGAACCATGTACATGAAGGAAGTTCCTATTAGACCAATGATTGCAGTGGTTGATTACCCATACATTTTGGTGGATGGTTGTTCCTTTATATCGACGTTAACAATTTGGTGATGTATATATGATTGTGGTACGAGATAAAATTTGGGATGGACCAGAGATAGAATTTACAGATTGAGAGGTTCAATTCATAGTGGAGGATATGTTGAACAAAAGAGAAGGTGTTAATGAAGACCCAACTGATAGATATTAAAACAAGTACTCGTTAAAGGAGAGTGTTGGAATATGTAACTCCTTGTCTTAATCATGTGTGACCTGAGATTATGTTTATGAGGTAGAGAACAATCTCCGCTTAAGTGGTTTGATCCTATAGTTTAGGAGGTTGTTAGATAGTTGGTTGTGAGAGAGATTCTCTCCAACTAAGAGTCATAGAATGGTGTGAGGTTGAGATATTTTCTCAACTAATAGATTGAGTGATCAAGGTAGTTTGTCTATCTTGAGACAAACCTTGTTGTATTTATATGTGTCATTACATTGATTCAATAGAGTGTTAGACACATTGTTTTCTATATAATAAACTCTACTCTCTTATTTTAATATTAGAGAGAGGTTTATTTTGGTCACTATGACATCCATTTTGGTGTGAAGGAACTATAGTTGGAAACCACGAGTATTCTGAACACTGGAACATATTAAGTCCTTTATGAAGTCTTTAAAGGAATGTAAAGGTGGCATTGATTTGTAGATACAAGGAGGAAAGGGTAGTAAACAAATTCTATATTTAATTGAAGTAGTGAGACAACAAATGCTTGAAGGCTTGATCCAACTGAAAGCCACCTCATCCTCCATTCTTAATTTGGAATTTGGTTGCATAAGGAAAGGTGGAAACTCGACATTCTACTTTCTAATCTACAATTATATTTTTGCATTGATTTGGAGGAAATTTGTTCCTAGAATTTCGTATTTGTCTGCATAAGATACAACAGAGAGTTTTTCCAGTGCATTGCGGGTTGAAATCTTTATTTTTCTCTTGGTTTGTACCCAATCTCATTCTTTTGTCTGTATCCTTTTTACATGTGTAGAGATCTAATTGTATGCATGGGAACTATCAGAGATTGAATGTTGGGGGTGAAAAGATTGAATGTTGGGAGTGAAAGTAATGTTATAGGAAGAACCATCAAGTATGTCACAATTATCAAATTTTTATTATCTCCGAGTTATGAACTATAATGCTCATTTCTAGATTTTAATGCTTCAATCGAACTTAAAGATATGACAGATGTCATAATAATGCTCAAGTGAAGGATTAGTGAAGGATACATAGTACCAAAGGTTTTTTTTTTATCTTATTGGGAACACTAGCTCAACTATATGTTTATCTTGTGACGATGCCTTAACCCTAAATTCTATTTTGGGATTCAGTTACACAAAGATGGGAAAACTTTTAGCATTCAAGAGGAAATAAAAGGCAACATTGAAGAGGAAGAGGGGTTGGATTTTTTTGCAGTAGAGAGGTTGAATTGATCAAGATCGTGTCGTTTCTCAAACTCTCACCAAGGGAAAGTGCCACCCTACGAGGAAGAGCTTGGGGCAACAAAACAAGCAAGTCACCCATTGTCACCTCAGTAGCCTTAGCAGTGATCTTGTAGGTTGTTAGGGTACCTAGATATAGGGGCATAAAGATAAGGCCAAGGTTGTTGTTGGCACCTCCCACTGCTATCATAGATATGAATAAAACATTATGAAACCCTGGTTGTAGTGGAAATCCCATGACTTAGCCCTCTCATCAGCAAATGAATAGGTAACGATGCACAGGTTGAGGAGGTCATTTGAATGGTTTGAGGTAGGATCGAGGTGAGGCAAATAAACCAGGTATGTAGATGGCCAAACATTGCCTTATATGTCAATGAAATCGGCCCTTGATACCTCTATATGTCTACAATTTTTGGACAGCAATGTGACAGGGATAAACCAGTAGAAAAGAGGCAACGATTGAGGAGAGAATGAGGTCGTTTGAAAGTTTTTTAGGCCATAATTAAATGTGACTTTAAAGCCTACCAAGAAATCCACAGGATGGGGTCTAAATAGGGGTTTATTAAAGCACACAAGACCTATAGATTTTATAGTTAGGGAAACAATATAATTGGCCCAAGTGGAGGCAATGATCTTGGTCAGAGTAAGGTTGTTGGAGAAATTTCTTCTATGGCCTAGTAGCTGAGATAATATAGAGAAATAGTAGGTTGTGAAGTCCCTCAAAAAATGGAGGATATATCTTTGATATGAACCTTAAACCCTGCAGATTTATTCAGTGCACAAATCTGCTCAAGAGAGATGGCTAGGGATGTAACATATGATAGATTAGGCCTACATAAAAAATGAGAGGCAAACCTATGGTTTGATTGGTAATGATAAGCAACAAACGAAACACTTCAAACCCTCAAATCACTAGCTAAGATTGATCAGAAAAAAATCATCCAGCTGCAAAAATTAGTAAGGATATGCAATATAGCTCAGAAAAAAAGATGAAATTGATTTGTATGTTTTAGGTGGTTGAAGATAACAAGAAGAGTACTATCTTAGAGGACCTATGGAGTCACCACTTCACCTCTATGTGAAGCCTAGGGTTTGTGATGAAGTAGTGTTGAAAGGCACAGTAAGGATTTCCTTTCAAGCACTACTTAGGTTTAGAAGTTTTTCTTTACGATTGCCAAGGAGGATTGGTCCATGAGGAGCCTCTTTCAGTACTAGAGAATGAGAACTTAAAGGCTAGCTAAGAAAAATGTTAGATTCACTAGACGTCCTTCCTTAATGCATGAACAAGTAACTTTAATGATCAAAGGGGAACGTGAGATAACTTACCTTGAATAATGATCTAGACGGATTTCCACACATGGAAGGACTTTACTGTGTTCACCAAGTTAATTTGCAGAGTGGTGAAGGTGGTGAACTTATATGTTTTGAGTTTCATTTTCTCATGCATTTTATTAATGCTTTGTGGGAAAAGGGTCTCATGCATTTCTTTTATTCCTTTATGAGATGCTCGTGCATTTAATTATGCTTTATGAGCTTTTGTAAAAACTCATACATTATTGATGTAAAATGATTAATACTTGTGAGGAAATTAAGACTCGCTTATTTTTCATTGAAATTGTAATTATGGAAATTGGTTTTTATGTGAGAAACCACCTCACACCAATTTTCCACTATTCTCAATGATAGGTTGAGAGAATCAAGGACATGGATGAAGAGCCTTTGGGTGGTTTCGAGACTTTTCCCTTTGTGTACTTGAAGATAGTTTGAGATCCTACATTCATGGCTCTTGTTTTTCCTCTTTTGTAATTAGATCCTATTATTGTGGATCTAGGAGTGAGTGATGAAAATGATATAAGACCTTATGTGAGCCCTATATAAGAGAGAAGAGTAATGGAGAATTAATGAGTGGAGTTAGAAATCCATAGTTATACTATTCCTAAGCCTTGAGAGACTTATTCATGTAAGGTATTATCCTTCTTGATGTATGGAGAGGCATGAGTGTGAGCAGTATTCTTGAATCCTCATTGAAGGAGAAGGCATCTTTTATGTAATCACTTATGAGAAGGTCCCAACATCTTTTGAAGAAGGAATGAAAGTGATTTGTATTCCAATTGAAGCGGGTCCGGAGACGTAGCCCAAGAAGGGTGAAATCTGTTACCAACATTGGTTGTCTCTCTCTCTTGTCTTTTCATGTGCCTTATTCCATTTGAGTTCAGGTATGTTATGTATTTTTGTTTACAATAATGGTTAATCATGGATTCATAAGCCCTTTAATCCTTATGAAAATACTTCGTCAGAAAATGATTCTTGATTGAAAACTTGTGTAGAGTAAGTACTCATGTGTTTTCAAATCAAATAAACCCTGGAGCATTTCACACTTCTTTGACCATGTAGTAGCATTTTTCTTCCAAACAACCTCTAAGAAAATTTATCTAACCCTTGAAAATTAACTAGAACAACCACAAGAAGAGAAATATATGCTCAATATACCTCAATAGCCAAGCTTCTCATTAATCTCCAACTATTTGAAATGGAGGAGTCTTCCTTTTTATAGGTGAATATCCTCCTCAAATACAACACAAAACCATGTGCTAGCTCAAAAACCATGAGCTCCAAAACCATTTTCCCGGTAAAACCATGGGAAAGATACAAAAATAATAAAATGCATCCCAAGAATAGGCTAATAAAGTGAGACGTCCCTCTAAAAAGGGTCAAAATACAATGATAAGCCATGTGTGTGGATAAAAAAAAGAGCCAAGAGAAGTCTACCCATTAAAAATGGTTTCCACATGTAAGAGAGTGGTCCAAGGTGAAGTCAAATGATCTATCACCAAGTCAAATGGTCCAACGTCCACATAGATGCATCCTCCATCCAAGGAATGGTCCAAAAAGTGAATAAATGTCCTAGAAGATGTTGGCGTCATGTCCAATGTGTGAGTTGTCCAAGTAACGAAACCCTATCAAGAGGCACATATGGGATCAAAAGGGATAGCGCTCCTCAATTAATACCCCAATAAGGATGCCACATCATCAAGGAGTCTAAGTCATCATGTGTAATCACCCTCGTAACTTGCAAACCCTCTCTCCAATGTATTAATTACCCCCACGGGAGAAAATAATGCATGAATATGAAACGAAGTGTCCATCTGAGCAAGGATGAAGCATATAACTGGTCCATATGGTATGTGTGATGACATGGTGTCCCCATCATGGCCTAATGCACTATCACATATCCTAATGCAGTGACATGAATCTCAATGCGGTACATAGATCCCAAGAAAAATGTCACAGATCCCAATGTTTGTAGATATGGCCATAGAAGAATACATGGATCTCAATGCAACATCATAGATCCCAAGGAAGTGTCACGGATCTAGAGGAAAGGTACACATATCCCAATGCACAATACCCACTTGAAGTGATGGGTCTAGCTTCTTAGCAGGCCACTAATTGGTAGCACTTATTGACATCTTTTAACACAACATAACAAAAAAGGGGGTTAGTTTTTGTACTTGCCTAAGTATTACCAAGGAGAACAATATTAACCCTTATGCATGCATCAAATCCTAAGAAAAACCATATTTCCTAAGTACCTAGGTGAAAGATAGGAAATAATGAGTAATAATGATGGAAGGGAAAGGGGAATGGGTTCATGTGATGTGCCTCAAAGTATTAGACATGCATAGGTATTTATTATCCATTTATTTGGTCACTAGTGATCTGTCAATTGTTGTGGACATTCCACTAGACAGTTCATCACAACAGATCTATAAAATACCGAAATATTTATTGTGAAGATTAATTTCCTTTAGATCTTAGATTCTTTAATAGTTGGTTTTCTACTTAAAATGTATGAAATATCTAAAATGAGAAAAATAGAGAACATAAATAAATACTCACACACCATCCACAAATAAACCTAAGATATAACCTGGGAAACCCAATACAGGATGACTCAATAAATAGGCGGTGACAATTGACAGGAATATTAATTTATAGTTGGCACTTGAGAAGTGATGTGGCATTATGAAATGGCATAAGTACGACAATGTAGAAAAAAAACTTATGTGTGGAAACAAAGTAAAATGGGCGTTATAAACTAGGTGTATTACCAAAATACAAATGTATAGTGTATTTCAATATAAATCTCATAGTCTCTATTCACACTATCAATGTAATATAATTCCCGTAGATCCAATGACCATGATGATCAAGCATGCATGTAATGATAGTTGTAGAATCATCTTAAACAAGCCATAAGTTTTTATATGATGAACTATTATGGATGAATGAGGATCCATTGGAAAGGGTATGAACTATACAACTTGATGGAAGGAGTCTCCACAACAATAAAACCAACTAAGATGAAATTTTAATTGTTCTATGAAAAACCTAGTTGATGCATATATTTTATTACCGATTAATAGACTGAAAATCATGAAGGAAAGGTATATGAATTTAATACAGGTTATAGAGCTACATAGGACATTGCATGGCAACTAGAATAATCATAAAAGGGAAATTTGGAGCTATGGCTAAAAATTAATGAAACGTATTGATTATATGGAGTAAGTACCATTGATCAAATTTGCCTCGATCAAAAACATGAAACTGTAAATTTAAACAAACATCATGTTGTGTCAACCAAAAATAATAATTATTACCATTAAATGCACATGAGAACGAATCAAGAACAAATGGAGTGATTTAGTTGGTCATGTTGTGTTTGTTAGAAAGTAATATATGTGCTTGTTTAACCATAGACAATATAACAATATTGTCACCCAACCATAGGCCGAAGCCACCCCCGAGCACCTTAACCTTGAAAGAGAATGATTCTGGAAAAAAACCAATAGCCAACCAAGGCTAATGCACCAAGAAAAGATAACCAAGACTGATCAGAAAGTCCAACCATAACCAATAGAAAGTCTGAACCTAAACTAGGAATACAAATTGCAGTAGTTGTCAACTGCAACTACTCCCCAGAGTTGTGCACTTGCCTAGTTTCTGCAATGTGCACTTATTCACTGCTGAAATTTCGAGTTGTGTGTACAAAATGAGGTCTGGCTACGTGTATTTATATTGTTTTCCTCAGTTGTCTGGGCCGACTTCTCATTCTGGAGGCTAAATACTTAATATTAAATATTTCCTTGAGTCGACTTGTCTTCAAGGGTTAAGCTTAATGCTTTAGGGTTTCTTCTTGCTTCCCGGAATATTCTATTCTCGTCAAGGTTAGACGTGGAGGTAAATACCTTACGCAACTACCATAATATCAACAGTCCCTCCTAGCTAGGGAGGTATTGAAGGCAATGGTATTGAGCACAAACATACCATTCAACCGATAGCATCATCATAGTCATACAGGATATCTCATTATTAGATCACGAGCACCATTATCACTATCATCTAATAGCATCAACTACATCATCTCTTGAAGCCATACTCCATCTGAGTAATTAGGAATGATGTTGAATAAGTCACTCACTCCACAGAGTGATACAAGGACCATTCTTCTAATCCAGACATACGTCCTAGAAGAATGATTGTCCCAATAGAGCTAAAAACAATGCCATGGACTACAGAGACCATTCCTATAGGAATGTCAATCTAGGATTATTTTCTAATCAAGTCATAGAGATTTGTCTCAACCTATATGCCTTAGAAAATATCAACACAATTGATAGTCTACATGGTAATCAGAACAATGTCATTCAATAGAACACAACTGTGTCTATCCCTAGTAGTACACAACTACAATTCAGTGGTACACTACCACACCAAGTAGCACATAGCTACTTAATCAGTGACACATAGTCACAACCAGTGGAACACATCCACCACAGTAGCATACATATATTGTCCAGAGACATACAATCTCCATAGAAATCGTATCATCTGATATCAACCTGCACAGAAAAAAATATCATGATATAAACTGAGTCATATGGGCCATTCTTCCACTCACATCTGTGAGATCTAGAAGAGAATATGCCCTCATAAAGTAAAACATCAGCCATGAGCTATCTGGACTATTCTTCTCAATCATAGAAGAATAATTGTCTTGACTTATGAGCCTAGACCATTCACCTAACTGGGCCATTCCTCTGGCACTAAACAAAGTGAAACATGGAGAGAATGAGTCTGCCCTAGGGAATGCATGTCCATGATTATTGAACCTGGACCATTCACCTAACAAGGCCATTCCTCCGGCACTAAACAAAGTGAAACCTGGAGAGAATGAGTATGCCCTAGGGAATGACTGTCCAGACCATTTCCTAAGGAAATGATTGTCCTGCACCGACCTCCAAAACGGACCATTCTTAAAAAATTCTCACAACTGTGAACTTCGAAAGAATGACTGCCCAGTGAGGCAAACCATTCTACTTGACCACTATTTAGAGTGATTGTCAAGAAGAAAGATTGTCCTAGACCATTCCCCCACAATGGGAATCATTTTCTATGGTACATCAGCAATCTATCAAACCATTTTCATTACGAAAATGACTATCCAATATGGACCATTTTCCGAACTGGAAAATGCATGTCCGTCAAAAATCTCAAACCACTTTACAAATTGGAAAGGAACTGCTCATCCTGGACCATTTTTCGAACTGAAAAATGACTATCTATAAATCAATAACACATCAGTGCTCCCTCCCAACCTGGGAGTAATCTCTTCCTTTTTCAATAAGGAAGTCGTCTCCACGAGCTCCAGCTTGTTTCTTGAGTACGCAAACTTTTTCATCTTGGACAGAGGCTTTACCAAAATATTTCTTATCTGCTCATCTGTGGAGACATATTGGAGAACCGCTTCTCTTTTCTAGACTTCATCACAGAGAATGTAATTCTTGATCTCAATGTACTTCGGTCTATCTGGAACATTGGTTTTCTCTGAAGGCTTCATATGGCTCCGATCATTACAATATAACATGGTTGAATTCAACACTTTTGTTTCCTTCTAGCTCGTGACATCGTGGCAAGGCTCAAACTAAAACATATCCAAGTAGCACTTCTTCTGTCATCATGAGAGTGTTTTATGGATTAACAATCTATCATCCTGGACTTCATTCTAATATAATATTTTTGTTATAGAAAGTTTTCACCATGCTTTTGTTGTTCATTGGAGGCTCTACACCAAGTTTTCTTCTTCCATCTGCATACAAGAGTCTCTTTCTGGTATACCTCAAAACCTTGAGGTTTCTCTACATACACTTCTTTGTTCAATTACTATATTGAGGAGAACAGTCCTTACATTCATCTAATGTAAACTCCAATCCATGGATATTGCAGGAGATATAATGGCTCGGTCAGAGGTAT
>ML789716.1:465680-483139 GCA_009831015.1 Picea engelmannii | reverse complement strand
TGTAGAAGGGGAAGATGGTAACCTGTGTGTTGTTGTGAAGTATTCAATTGTTTGTTGTACCTGAATTAATGATGCATATGTGATGTAAGGGGTGCATGATCGGTTGTACCCGACACCCCAAAGTTTTGGTCCAAGTTGTAAGCTTAGTCATAGGCAAGTTGATTTCCCCAAGCCATGTTATTCAGTCATACAGGTAGTGTCGTAGCGCATGGTGTTTTGTAATCATTGTTGAGTCCGGCCTACATGGATTAGTGTGGTATCACATGTAATCATGTAGCATGTATCCCTCTTATGGATAGAGAGGATGTGGCATCAAGTTGTGGAATTAACCTCTAGGTACATACGAGGGTGTCGGGTGTACTTGTATGCTAGCGTGATGTAGAGTCAGAGAACTTGAATCTTCAATTAAGGGGGGGAATGTGAGATGGAGTAATCTCATAGTGTGATGCACCAAGTTATGTTTAAGGGACTTTAATGTGTTGATGAATCACGCTGGTGAAAAGGATTCCTAGTGAACTAGCGAGTACAACGGATGATACCCATGTATCTTTGTAGATGGATTGGTTTTTATATGGACATCAATGATCAGTTTTATGTAGGTACAAAAGAAGAAGAAGCGGGCAATTTAAGAATGAATCCTATAGTGAAGAAATCATGGTTGAAGGGACGCTAGTGACAATGTTGAGGTAGCAATAAAGACAGCAACAAAAAAAGATCAAATGATGGAAAACAAAGGAGGTAAAAGTTTGAGTGTTGTGTTAAATAATAGCAAACTCAAGACCATATATTAATGTGAGTCACATATTGTATTTGTAGCAAGTCTATAATGTCATGTTCTATGTAGTGGTTCTTGAAAAGTTTGAGTGTGTACTTGGCATGTGTGGAGTGTGTAATGTATGTACCTGTATTTAAGTAGCATGTAAAGGGCATATCATTGTAAGACCTGGATAGGCATGTTTACCCCTTTGTTGTGTATCCCTGGTGATTTGGATAACCTATTGGTATAGTGTAGTAGCCTCTACGTTGGAGTTCTTTAACACTAGGGGTGGACCATTTTATGAGTTTTAGACTCTGGGAGGTGAAGGTCATGGAAGTTCATCAACGGGTTGAATGAACCATGTACATGAAGGAAGTTCCTATTAGACCAATGATTGCAGTGGTTGATTACCCATACATTTTGGTGGATGGTTGTTCCTTTATATCGACGTTAACAATTTGGTGATGTATATATGATTGTGGTACGAGATAAAATTTGGGATGGACCAGAGATAGAATTTACAGATTGAGAGGTTCAATTCATAGTGGAGGATATGTTGAACAAAAGAGAAGGTGTTAATGAAGACCCAACTGATAGATATTAAAACAAGTACTCGTTAAAGGAGAGTGTTGGAATATGTAACTCCTTGTCTTAATCATGTGTGACCTGAGATTATGTTTATGAGGTAGAGAACAATCTCCGCTTAAGTGGTTTGATCCTATAGTTTAGGAGGTTGTTAGATAGTTGGTTGTGAGAGAGATTCTCTCCAACTAAGAGTCATAGAATGGTGTGAGGTTGAGATATTTTCTCAACTAATAGATTGAGTGATCAAGGTAGTTTGTCTATCTTGAGACAAACCTTGTTGTATTTATATGTGTCATTACATTGATTCAATAGAGTGTTAGACACATTGTTTTCTATATAATAAACTCTACTCTCTTATTTTAATATTAGAGAGAGGTTTATTTTGGTCACTATGACATCCATTTTGGTGTGAAGGAACTATAGTTGGAAACCACGAGTATTCTGAACACTGGAACATATTAAGTCCTTTATGAAGTCTTTAAAGGAATGTAAAGGTGGCATTGATTTGTAGATACAAGGAGGAAAGGGTAGTAAACAAATTCTATATTTAATTGAAGTAGTGAGACAACAAATGCTTGAAGGCTTGATCCAACTGAAAGCCACCTCATCCTCCATTCTTAATTTGGAATTTGGTTGCATAAGGAAAGGTGGAAACTCGACATTCTACTTTCTAATCTACAATTATATTTTTGCATTGATTTGGAGGAAATTTGTTCCTAGAATTTCGTATTTGTCTGCATAAGATACAACAGAGAGTTTTTCCAGTGCATTGCGGGTTGAAATCTTTATTTTTCTCTTGGTTTGTACCCAATCTCATTCTTTTGTCTGTATCCTTTTTACATGTGTAGAGATCTAATTGTATGCATGGGAACTATCAGAGATTGAATGTTGGGGGTGAAAAGATTGAATGTTGGGAGTGAAAGTAATGTTATAGGAAGAACCATCAAGTATGTCACAATTATCAAATTTTTATTATCTCCGAGTTATGAACTATAATGCTCATTTCTAGATTTTAATGCTTCAATCGAACTTAAAGATATGACAGATGTCATAATAATGCTCAAGTGAAGGATTAGTGAAGGATACATAGTACCAAAGGTTTTTTTTTTATCTTATTGGGAACACTAGCTCAACTATATGTTTATCTTGTGACGATGCCTTAACCCTAAATTCTATTTTGGGATTCAGTTACACAAAGATGGGAAAACTTTTAGCATTCAAGAGGAAATAAAAGGCAACATTGAAGAGGAAGAGGGGTTGGATTTTTTTGCAGTAGAGAGGTTGAATTGATCAAGATCGTGTCGTTTCTCAAACTCTCACCAAGGGAAAGTGCCACCCTACGAGGAAGAGCTTGGGGCAACAAAACAAGCAAGTCACCCATTGTCACCTCAGTAGCCTTAGCAGTGATCTTGTAGGTTGTTAGGGTACCTAGATATAGGGGCATAAAGATAAGGCCAAGGTTGTTGTTGGCACCTCCCACTGCTATCATAGATATGAATAAAACATTATGAAACCCTGGTTGTAGTGGAAATCCCATGACTTAGCCCTCTCATCAGCAAATGAATAGGTAACGATGCACAGGTTGAGGAGGTCATTTGAATGGTTTGAGGTAGGATCGAGGTGAGGCAAATAAACCAGGTATGTAGATGGCCAAACATTGCCTTATATGTCAATGAAATCGGCCCTTGATACCTCTATATGTCTACAATTTTTGGACAGCAATGTGACAGGGATAAACCAGTAGAAAAGAGGCAACGATTGAGGAGAGAATGAGGTCGTTTGAAAGTTTTTTAGGCCATAATTAAATGTGACTTTAAAGCCTACCAAGAAATCCACAGGATGGGGTCTAAATAGGGGTTTATTAAAGCACACAAGACCTATAGATTTTATAGTTAGGGAAACAATATAATTGGCCCAAGTGGAGGCAATGATCTTGGTCAGAGTAAGGTTGTTGGAGAAATTTCTTCTATGGCCTAGTAGCTGAGATAATATAGAGAAATAGTAGGTTGTGAAGTCCCTCAAAAAATGGAGGATATATCTTTGATATGAACCTTAAACCCTGCAGATTTATTCAGTGCACAAATCTGCTCAAGAGAGATGGCTAGGGATGTAACATATGATAGATTAGGCCTACATAAAAAATGAGAGGCAAACCTATGGTTTGATTGGTAATGATAAGCAACAAACGAAACACTTCAAACCCTCAAATCACTAGCTAAGATTGATCAGAAAAAAATCATCCAGCTGCAAAAATTAGTAAGGATATGCAATATAGCTCAGAAAAAAAGATGAAATTGATTTGTATGTTTTAGGTGGTTGAAGATAACAAGAAGAGTACTATCTTAGAGGACCTATGGAGTCACCACTTCACCTCTATGTGAAGCCTAGGGTTTGTGATGAAGTAGTGTTGAAAGGCACAGTAAGGATTTCCTTTCAAGCACTACTTAGGTTTAGAAGTTTTTCTTTACGATTGCCAAGGAGGATTGGTCCATGAGGAGCCTCTTTCAGTACTAGAGAATGAGAACTTAAAGGCTAGCTAAGAAAAATGTTAGATTCACTAGACGTCCTTCCTTAATGCATGAACAAGTAACTTTAATGATCAAAGGGGAACGTGAGATAACTTACCTTGAATAATGATCTAGACGGATTTCCACACATGGAAGGACTTTACTGTGTTCACCAAGTTAATTTGCAGAGTGGTGAAGGTGGTGAACTTATATGTTTTGAGTTTCATTTTCTCATGCATTTTATTAATGCTTTGTGGGAAAAGGGTCTCATGCATTTCTTTTATTCCTTTATGAGATGCTCGTGCATTTAATTATGCTTTATGAGCTTTTGTAAAAACTCATACATTATTGATGTAAAATGATTAATACTTGTGAGGAAATTAAGACTCGCTTATTTTTCATTGAAATTGTAATTATGGAAATTGGTTTTTATGTGAGAAACCACCTCACACCAATTTTCCACTATTCTCAATGATAGGTTGAGAGAATCAAGGACATGGATGAAGAGCCTTTGGGTGGTTTCGAGACTTTTCCCTTTGTGTACTTGAAGATAGTTTGAGATCCTACATTCATGGCTCTTGTTTTTCCTCTTTTGTAATTAGATCCTATTATTGTGGATCTAGGAGTGAGTGATGAAAATGATATAAGACCTTATGTGAGCCCTATATAAGAGAGAAGAGTAATGGAGAATTAATGAGTGGAGTTAGAAATCCATAGTTATACTATTCCTAAGCCTTGAGAGACTTATTCATGTAAGGTATTATCCTTCTTGATGTATGGAGAGGCATGAGTGTGAGCAGTATTCTTGAATCCTCATTGAAGGAGAAGGCATCTTTTATGTAATCACTTATGAGAAGGTCCCAACATCTTTTGAAGAAGGAATGAAAGTGATTTGTATTCCAATTGAAGCGGGTCCGGAGACGTAGCCCAAGAAGGGTGAAATCTGTTACCAACATTGGTTGTCTCTCTCTCTTGTCTTTTCATGTGCCTTATTCCATTTGAGTTCAGGTATGTTATGTATTTTTGTTTACAATAATGGTTAATCATGGATTCATAAGCCCTTTAATCCTTATGAAAATACTTCGTCAGAAAATGATTCTTGATTGAAAACTTGTGTAGAGTAAGTACTCATGTGTTTTCAAATCAAATAAACCCTGGAGCATTTCACACTTCTTTGACCATGTAGTAGCATTTTTCTTCCAAACAACCTCTAAGAAAATTTATCTAACCCTTGAAAATTAACTAGAACAACCACAAGAAGAGAAATATATGCTCAATATACCTCAATAGCCAAGCTTCTCATTAATCTCCAACTATTTGAAATGGAGGAGTCTTCCTTTTTATAGGTGAATATCCTCCTCAAATACAACACAAAACCATGTGCTAGCTCAAAAACCATGAGCTCCAAAACCATTTTCCCGGTAAAACCATGGGAAAGATACAAAAATAATAAAATGCATCCCAAGAATAGGCTAATAAAGTGAGACGTCCCTCTAAAAAGGGTCAAAATACAATGATAAGCCATGTGTGTGGATAAAAAAAAGAGCCAAGAGAAGTCTACCCATTAAAAATGGTTTCCACATGTAAGAGAGTGGTCCAAGGTGAAGTCAAATGATCTATCACCAAGTCAAATGGTCCAACGTCCACATAGATGCATCCTCCATCCAAGGAATGGTCCAAAAAGTGAATAAATGTCCTAGAAGATGTTGGCGTCATGTCCAATGTGTGAGTTGTCCAAGTAACGAAACCCTATCAAGAGGCACATATGGGATCAAAAGGGATAGCGCTCCTCAATTAATACCCCAATAAGGATGCCACATCATCAAGGAGTCTAAGTCATCATGTGTAATCACCCTCGTAACTTGCAAACCCTCTCTCCAATGTATTAATTACCCCCACGGGAGAAAATAATGCATGAATATGAAACGAAGTGTCCATCTGAGCAAGGATGAAGCATATAACTGGTCCATATGGTATGTGTGATGACATGGTGTCCCCATCATGGCCTAATGCACTATCACATATCCTAATGCAGTGACATGAATCTCAATGCGGTACATAGATCCCAAGAAAAATGTCACAGATCCCAATGTTTGTAGATATGGCCATAGAAGAATACATGGATCTCAATGCAACATCATAGATCCCAAGGAAGTGTCACGGATCTAGAGGAAAGGTACACATATCCCAATGCACAATACCCACTTGAAGTGATGGGTCTAGCTTCTTAGCAGGCCACTAATTGGTAGCACTTATTGACATCTTTTAACACAACATAACAAAAAAGGGGGTTAGTTTTTGTACTTGCCTAAGTATTACCAAGGAGAACAATATTAACCCTTATGCATGCATCAAATCCTAAGAAAAACCATATTTCCTAAGTACCTAGGTGAAAGATAGGAAATAATGAGTAATAATGATGGAAGGGAAAGGGGAATGGGTTCATGTGATGTGCCTCAAAGTATTAGACATGCATAGGTATTTATTATCCATTTATTTGGTCACTAGTGATCTGTCAATTGTTGTGGACATTCCACTAGACAGTTCATCACAACAGATCTATAAAATACCGAAATATTTATTGTGAAGATTAATTTCCTTTAGATCTTAGATTCTTTAATAGTTGGTTTTCTACTTAAAATGTATGAAATATCTAAAATGAGAAAAATAGAGAACATAAATAAATACTCACACACCATCCACAAATAAACCTAAGATATAACCTGGGAAACCCAATACAGGATGACTCAATAAATAGGCGGTGACAATTGACAGGAATATTAATTTATAGTTGGCACTTGAGAAGTGATGTGGCATTATGAAATGGCATAAGTACGACAATGTAGAAAAAAAACTTATGTGTGGAAACAAAGTAAAATGGGCGTTATAAACTAGGTGTATTACCAAAATACAAATGTATAGTGTATTTCAATATAAATCTCATAGTCTCTATTCACACTATCAATGTAATATAATTCCCGTAGATCCAATGACCATGATGATCAAGCATGCATGTAATGATAGTTGTAGAATCATCTTAAACAAGCCATAAGTTTTTATATGATGAACTATTATGGATGAATGAGGATCCATTGGAAAGGGTATGAACTATACAACTTGATGGAAGGAGTCTCCACAACAATAAAACCAACTAAGATGAAATTTTAATTGTTCTATGAAAAACCTAGTTGATGCATATATTTTATTACCGATTAATAGACTGAAAATCATGAAGGAAAGGTATATGAATTTAATACAGGTTATAGAGCTACATAGGACATTGCATGGCAACTAGAATAATCATAAAAGGGAAATTTGGAGCTATGGCTAAAAATTAATGAAACGTATTGATTATATGGAGTAAGTACCATTGATCAAATTTGCCTCGATCAAAAACATGAAACTGTAAATTTAAACAAACATCATGTTGTGTCAACCAAAAATAATAATTATTACCATTAAATGCACATGAGAACGAATCAAGAACAAATGGAGTGATTTAGTTGGTCATGTTGTGTTTGTTAGAAAGTAATATATGTGCTTGTTTAACCATAGACAATATAACAATATTGTCACCCAACCATAGGCCGAAGCCACCCCCGAGCACCTTAACCTTGAAAGAGAATGATTCTGGAAAAAAACCAATAGCCAACCAAGGCTAATGCACCAAGAAAAGATAACCAAGACTGATCAGAAAGTCCAACCATAACCAATAGAAAGTCTGAACCTAAACTAGGAATACAAATTGCAGTAGTTGTCAACTGCAACTACTCCCCAGAGTTGTGCACTTGCCTAGTTTCTGCAATGTGCACTTATTCACTGCTGAAATTTCGAGTTGTGTGTACAAAATGAGGTCTGGCTACGTGTATTTATATTGTTTTCCTCAGTTGTCTGGGCCGACTTCTCATTCTGGAGGCTAAATACTTAATATTAAATATTTCCTTGAGTCGACTTGTCTTCAAGGGTTAAGCTTAATGCTTTAGGGTTTCTTCTTGCTTCCCGGAATATTCTATTCTCGTCAAGGTTAGACGTGGAGGTAAATACCTTACGCAACTACCATAATATCAACAGTCCCTCCTAGCTAGGGAGGTATTGAAGGCAATGGTATTGAGCACAAACATACCATTCAACCGATAGCATCATCATAGTCATACAGGATATCTCATTATTAGATCACGAGCACCATTATCACTATCATCTAATAGCATCAACTACATCATCTCTTGAAGCCATACTCCATCTGAGTAATTAGGAATGATGTTGAATAAGTCACTCACTCCACAGAGTGATACAAGGACCATTCTTCTAATCCAGACATACGTCCTAGAAGAATGATTGTCCCAATAGAGCTAAAAACAATGCCATGGACTACAGAGACCATTCCTATAGGAATGTCAATCTAGGATTATTTTCTAATCAAGTCATAGAGATTTGTCTCAACCTATATGCCTTAGAAAATATCAACACAATTGATAGTCTACATGGTAATCAGAACAATGTCATTCAATAGAACACAACTGTGTCTATCCCTAGTAGTACACAACTACAATTCAGTGGTACACTACCACACCAAGTAGCACATAGCTACTTAATCAGTGACACATAGTCACAACCAGTGGAACACATCCACCACAGTAGCATACATATATTGTCCAG
Source organism: Picea engelmannii (assembly GCA_009831015.1). Lineage (NCBI taxonomy): Eukaryota > Viridiplantae > Streptophyta > Pinopsida > Pinales > Pinaceae > Picea > Picea engelmannii. Next base: position 474,634 of record ML789716.1, on the reverse strand, counting down.
AGACATACAATCTCCATAGAAATCGTATCATCTGATATCAACCTGCACAGAAAAAAATATCATGATATAAACTGAGTCATATGGGCCATTCTTCCACTCACATCTGTGAGATCTAGAAGAGAATATGCCCTCATAAAGTAAAACATCAGCCATGAGCTATCTGGACTATTCTTCTCAATCATAGAAGAATAATTGTCTTGACTTATGAGCCTAGACCATTCACCTAACTGGGCCATTCCTCTGGCACTAAACAAAGTGAAACATGGAGAGAATGAGTCTGCCCTAGGGAATGCATGTCCATGATTATTGAACCTGGACCATTCACCTAACAAGGCCATTCCTCCGGCACTAAACAAAGTGAAACCTGGAGAGAATGAGTATGCCCTAGGGAATGACTGTCCAGACCATTTCCTAAGGAAATGATTGTCCTGCACCGACCTCCAAAACGGACCATTCTTAAAAAATTCTCACAACTGTGAACTTCGAAAGAATGACTGCCCAGTGAGGCAAACCATTCTACTTGACCACTATTTAGAGTGATTGTCAAGAAGAAAGATTGTCCTAGACCATTCCCCCACAATGGGAATCATTTTCTATGGTACATCAGCAATCTATCAAACCATTTTCATTACGAAAATGACTATCCAATATGGACCATTTTCCGAACTGGAAAATGCATGTCCGTCAAAAATCTCAAACCACTTTACAAATTGGAAAGGAACTGCTCATCCTGGACCATTTTTCGAACTGAAAAATGACTATCTATAAATCAATAACACATCAGTGCTCCCTCCCAACCTGGGAGTAATCTCTTCCTTTTTCAATAAGGAAGTCGTCTCCACGAGCTCCAGCTTGTTTCTTGAGTACGCAAACTTTTTCATCTTGGACAGAGGCTTTACCAAAATATTTCTTATCTGCTCATCTGTGGAGACATATTGGAGAACCGCTTCTCTTTTCTAGACTTCATCACAGAGAATGTAATTCTTGATCTCAATGTACTTCGGTCTATCTGGAACATTGGTTTTCTCTGAAGGCTTCATATGGCTCCGATCATTACAATATAACATGGTTGAATTCAACACTTTTGTTTCCTTCTAGCTCGTGACATCGTGGCAAGGCTCAAACTAAAACATATCCAAGTAGCACTTCTTCTGTCATCATGAGAGTGTTTTATGGATTAACAATCTATCATCCTGGACTTCATTCTAATATAATATTTTTGTTATAGAAAGTTTTCACCATGCTTTTGTTGTTCATTGGAGGCTCTACACCAAGTTTTCTTCTTCCATCTGCATACAAGAGTCTCTTTCTGGTATACCTCAAAACCTTGAGGTTTCTCTACATACACTTCTTTGTTCAATTACTATATTGAGGAGAACAGTCCTTACATTCATCTAATGTAAACTCCAATCCATGGATATTGCAGGAGATATAATGGCTCGGTCAGAGGTATTTCTGGTTACTGGAACAAGCTATCATCATAGTCCTCTCCCTCCATCTGGGAGAACCTTTAGTTCTGGATCTCGCAATACTTCCATTCATAAGTCTTCCATACATCATTCTTCATAAAAACTTCCATTTCCTCTACTTGATTGCTTCTAGTGGGTTCAGACCAAGCTGGTAGTCTTGTAATTCTCGATATAATGACTGGTTGTTCTAGATTTTCTTTCTCTCTTGGAATCTTCATGTTCTTCCTTGTGTTTCTCTTTAGCTCCTGAGTCCATGGAGTTTTCTATAGATTCCATGCCCTGAAGATTCCAACTTCTTCCTTTCATCATAGGATCATGTATGTGGATGGACAACTAGAGATACTTTAAGGCTTCTTTTCAAAGAAGACTTCTTCTAAAGTCAAACTGAACACGTGTTGCTTTTCATGGCTACTACCATCAATGGGAAGCACACATATCATCCATTGACCGGAAAAGGCCTTATATTATATTGCGAATGGATTGACTAGAAAAGAGCAGAGGAAGCAAGGTATACTTATGCCAGGAGACAGCTAGAGGAAATGGATTGAGGAAGAGCAGATAAGACCATTTCCAATGGACAGATCAGCAAAGAAAAATAAGAGCAGATGATCAGCCATCATAAATGGATTACTGATCAACCAAGCAATGGACACAAGCACTAACCAGATTAGCCGAAAGATGGATCAGTCGAGGAACATCAATCAATATACAAGGTACTAGCTAGTCTGGTGCGGTGAAGTAATGTTTGGTGACCACCTACCATGTGCTTTTTTTCCCACGAGACTCTCAGTTGCTATATATATGCATTACCTAGTCAACCGTGTGAGCCGTCCACCCAATGCTTCTCTCTTGCCATACATACCTTGTTTCCAGAAATGCACAGACCTACTAGCTACCATAAACCTATTAGCTAAACACACCTATTAGCCTACCAAGTCAACCTATAGAGCCCAACCCCAAGCACCTTGACTCACCAAATTCCAACACGATACTCATGTACATAAATAACCAAACAACATGCTACCATCCATCGACAGGGCAACAATAGGAAGGCAGCAGATCAAGAAAGGGTGTATGAAGAAAGCAGAGGCTACGGTAGTTCCAGTTCCAAGTGCAATTCCACCACTGGAAACAGAGGAAGTAGATACAGATCCAGTAGGAGCAAATGAATTTGATCGAGGCTTGGCTGAGCTCAAGGCGAATACTTGAACCAAACAAGCAAGTAGGCGGGGTCACTGCAATAAAGAGTGCTAGATCAAGGTCAAAGAAATCCACTGGTTCAAGTTAGACTAGCTCTGTTCTCGGAAAAACACTAATTGGATCTTGGTAAATGGGGTAAAATGCAATGCTGGGGTAAACTTAAATGGGTCATGGGTCAACGGATGAAACTACTACCTCTTCCTCTGCTCTTGCTTCCTGCGTTACAGGGTAAAATGCAATGGCTTCAACTAATGATGGGTCCTTTGCTGCTAGTGGTGTTGGTAGATCTATTTGGTGACCCGGTGAAACTACTGCTACTACCTCCGCTCCTTACGCATTATGTGGATATAGGTGAGGCGAGGGTCCTGGCTCTAGATCTCGACCTGCTACGGGTGTGGGTTATGGGCCTAATCGTTTTGGTAGGCGATGGGAGGGTTTTTTCCTTTCCCTCAACGGACAAGCAACTGCGTTCCTTTATTTGCATAAATTGGATTTTTGGGGTGGTCTCGGTTATATCATATCTCAGGGATTGCTTTGGCATAAAGAAGAAGGGACACAATGGACAATAGGGTTCAGAAGGAAATAGCCAAGAGCCAGGGGATCAAGGGGACAACCCGTAATGACGTATATGTTCAAGGCTAGTTATGGAACCAAAGAAAATGAATGTACTAGTTTGAGTCCTAGCATCCTCGCGCATTCGAGTGCCGAAACCCGTTGATTCTATTGCTCGAGCTGCATTTTATCTACCCCATTACAATCGTCTAAGGGATTACCTTAACGAGGTGGTTCACACCTTACGTCCAGGATCTTGATCTTTTGATTCTTTCGTGCGTTCTGATCTTGCCTTAGTTGATTTTTACATAAGAATGTTGTCGATGGACTGAGCGAGTTGGACCAGAGTTTACCTCGAACCATTTGACCTTGAATCTGTTGACCATTACCCGCATAAGCAATGGAGGGAACCTTACACGTTGTGCATTCCTGACCGTCGGGAAAGACATAAGCCAGTAGCCAATAATTAGGCATGCTAAAGGCATGCTAAAGGTGCTAGGCACGTAGGAATTAGGTTTGGGAACAGAACAGCTAGGTTCGGGAAGCGATCTTCTCCTCATTATATTAGTATTGGGTGGAAGAGACTTTCAGGTGGATTGGTTCGGGACCTTTCTTTGGTGAAGTAACCTTTCCTTGGTATGAATCGGGGAATCTGGTGAGACCTTGAAGAGGGTGATCCTTCTTTATCTAAGGTGTTCTCCTTCTTATCCGATCTTAAGTGGTGTAACATAATAGATCTAATTCTCCTTGTAAGAACCCATACATAGGTCGCCCATCAGCCGGAATCATGGTTGATGGATCAGGTGGATATATATATTAGTAGGAGGATTTCAGAAGTGGTTGGCTTCTGTATCTAATCGAAGGTCCTCAAATTCATCGGGTAAATTGCACAGTTATAGGCGGGTGTTAACAGAACCAGGGAATGTCCGTATCTTCAGTGTGGCCCAATTCTACGCGAGAGATTTTCCTTCACTAACCAAGAAGCTGTTATAAATAATGACTTGATGTCTCCCTATACATATATTTCCTAAAGAGAAGGGAGAAAGTTCATAATGTTCTTTCGCCTGACCTAGTTCATAGCCCTACAGAGTTCTGTTCATAGTGTTCAAAGTGGGAATGATTGAAAATGACCTCTAATGAAGGAAGGCTGGTAATTATGGAATAGAGTATAGAAACACTCCATAGGTAGCCAGACTCATGGTTGGTGGATAAAGCAGGTGGGTCACTAATATATATATGAGGAGGATTTCGGTCGCACCCTTATTAGCGGGCAGCTCCGGGGTATTACCTATCTATTAGTAGGGCCCAGAACCTCAGGGAGTAAGCCCCTATCAGAGGATAACCTCAAGGCCTCTCCTCACCTCTAAGAACAGGTCTAATACCTCTAAGGCCCACAACCTTACAGGGAAACCCTTTTAAGGAAACCTATTAGAGTAATACCTAACCTATCGGAGGTACAACTATGTTGCATTTACCTTAGCTAGTTGGGATCTATAAGTAGTATTTTATGTTATAGCTCTAATTAGTTCGTAATATGTGACATTGGTAGTGTGGATCGGTGGATATATATATATATATATATATATATTATTAGGAGGGAATGCTTGAGTAGTCAGGCAGGTAATTAAATAATTAAGGTTTTCAAGTCTATGAAAGTCTGTTCAAGAATGGTACAAATCGATCCTTCAGATTAAGAGGCAATACAGAAGCTATCCCCTAGCAAATCGATAGCAAAACCTGGTGGTGAAGGTGGATGTAGTTTCAAGACCGGATATAGATTCTGTTGATCCCGTTGAGAGCATATTTAGATCCAAATCGGGATGCACATGTTTTTCTAGGAATAGAGTCAGCTAAAGTTCTACCAACATCTCGCCTAGCATCTGAGCCAATTCAATTTCGATAACCACCTACACCCGTATAGGCAGCATAGGCAGAGGCATGGGCAGAGGTTGAACCAAATACATATCCAGATCCCTTATTTTGTCCCCGTTATTTATCCAGACCCAAATCAAGATGCATATTAAATTCCATAGCCCGTCCCAGGTCCTATTCCATAGCCAGTGACATTCCCCTAGATCGAGAGCCTGTTAAGCCCCCAGGAAGAGCTAGCCTATCTTAATCATAGACTGGTGGACTAATTCCATGAAGCCCAGATCGTCACACCAAAACATACCTTCTTCGTGATCATACCAACATGGCCTAAAGTTATTGTCCAAGTTGATCGATTGGAAGAAGGGTTAGGGGGTCCGTTGGCGAACGAGCATCCCACGTGTGGATCCGAATAGCATAAGTCTCTCCATTGTCTCTATATACACAACACTTACCACCTAGATTTTCAATTCCAGGCGCTGCAGCTTTGGATCGACTTGCAAATAGGACTAATGATGTTGTTTTCATTTCATCCTTACTTGGGCTCATGATATTGGTAAATTCCTTAAAACAATTTTGGAATATATACCTAGGTAGCATATTTACTTGTAAAATGGATTATCTGCCTGAGCCAGAGATTACATTGAATTGGAACTATTCGCTCCCTTATGTCCACTCAATCAAATGGTTGGGACTTTCCCAGACGAACAGAGAGAGGGAAAGGGCTAACCTGCTTAACCCACAACGATTTTGGGAGTGTCAGCTAAAAAAGCTACTGGCATAACCTAGGTCATCTATAAGTATATAACGCCTGAATGGGTAAGCACTATTGCAGATCTAGTAGGCAGGGCCCTTTCTCCTTTGAGTCAAATGCAACAGAGCCTGCAAGAGTCCATCCCAAATCAAGCGCATCTATAGTCGACCAGCTGCTCCTCATCCCTTTACCTATCCATGCTAATTTTGGGTCAGCTCCAACCGCTGGCTACTGAATAAACTAAGTTAGCTTGGGAAACTTAATCTAATGGTGGTACCGCGACTATGGGTGCTTGAAAAGATGGGGGCTTAAAAGACTCACGTGCTATGTAGGTGATTCTACGAGAGTAGCTGTAGATAGAGGGAAATTCCCCCGATTCTCCAAACAATATTAGGGGCGGGGGAGCCACTCTATATGCTCTCTTTACCTACCTAAATGGGTATCTCGATATGCACCCAAACACCCTGCCTTAGAGAACCCTAATGAAACCCTTCCTGAACTTTATATGCTTGCTCTGGGAAACAAACTCTATCTTTTTGAACCCTCATTCTTCGGTTTTCGCCGTCCTTAGCCTCCTATTGTTGGGCAAGCAATAAATTGCCTTCCTAATTGACTTATTGGGTGATGGGCTGGTCTTCGAGTTCGTTGCCTCACCCCACTATTTTATTAAGATAGAAGGTCAGGCGATCCCGCTTAACACCTCCTCACCCTATCGGAATGGTAAATTCAATCAGCAATGACGGCCTATCGGGAGTGGTCAATTTCATAGTGAAAGGGAGGAGGGATGACCCTCTCTATTCTTTTGGGGCCCCATAAAGAATAAATACGTACTTAAGCCCTTACCCTCCTTCCTCGGGTGAGCGATTTCATTCCTCACCTTCCCGAGCTCAGGTGAGCGATAAATCCCTAAACCAAGTGAGGTGGCTGAAGAGTTTTCAATCTCCACACATGCTTTTTCTCTGGTTAACAGTGTCTTTCCTACCTAAGGACCTTACCTTCTAGCTAGCTCTTTGAGGGGAAGAAATATAGGGTGAGTAAGCGAACTCTCGATCGGCCCCCCACCAAATAAGTAAATTGAGGGATAACCTTACCATCTGTGGACAAGTGAGAAATTACTTCCCATTAACTCATTTATGCAGAACAACCCACGTGAAAGGGTGTAGAGTGAACGAGAATGGAGGGAAGCAGAGAAGAGTATATTTATTAGCGGGATCCTAATCTTGAAGGTTTGAAATCTGCGCCTACCTATTTATCAGTGAGCCGTTGATGACTTCCTATTGATTACTGGGGCTTTATCTTGCTATTGATTTGAAGTTTTTGAAAGAATTGAATGACCTATTCAATTCTTTTTTTACAATAGCTAGTGTAGCTTTTACAATAGCTAGTGTAGCCCCATACTGACTATTAAGTCCCCATACTTATTTCCTTGGTACGAAAGCTAAGCAAGATAATGGGGAATCTTTGATAGGAAGTCTTTCAGAGACTTTGGTAAGGGAATTTCTCCCCTTTTGCAGACTTTAGGTTTTGCATACTTTAGGGAAGAGAATTATGCGAAGAAATCCATGCGAAGGAGCTTCGTATTTCGCATACTTTACTTAGCAAAGGTTGCAAAGGAAGAGTCTTGAGCACTACAATCGCCAAGGAGTGCAAGCAATAAGTTTTTTAGTTATTAGGTAAGGGTTATAGTTCTTACCTATCCCTTTAGGGGCTAAAGAGCCTCTATGGAGTGGCTTTGGCAAGGGGTTTCCGGGCTGGGCTATGAATCATTCGATTCGATAGACCCGACCCCTCCTCAAATATTATCAAATGGAAACTTCTAGGCAATAAATGAAATGATGTGATGCCCAGATGACCCATAGATTGTTGTTGGTCCTTATGTCGGTTTTTATCCACATAAATTCTTCATTTTATAATGTGCATATTGGGGTTTCAACCATTCCACATCCAAGGAGGAGTAGCTCCTTGCCCTTAGAAAGGCTTGCTAGAGTTCCCATCCTTCCTTAGTTAGGGGGCAGGAGAAGGAGGGGACTTCTGCGGGATAGGGCTGGAATAAGGCTTGGTAGGCAGTAACTTCCTTAAAGGTACATGTGGCTCTAAGAAGGATATTTTCAGTGACCTCTAGTTTTATGGAAATGTAAATGGTAATGGTTTTGGAAATATTGACCAAATTCCCCTCCTCAAATGTGTCTGGCATGGGAATATGGTGTTGAAACCAATCCACATGTTCATGTGGAATAAAACCTTTCACCTCCATGGTGTATTTGTTTGATCCAATGAGAATTTCGTTGGGTAGAAACTACGAAAAATGATGGAATTCATCCTAATGGACATTATGGGCATTCATGGCCTATAAAATGTCTTCATCAGAATGGAAAACACACGAGGTAGAGATAGAAGGATCAGATGACATCGTCATGCATGTTTGGGAGGTAGATGAATCCTGTGTTTTACTAGTTTGAACTCAAAAGGTGAGAGAAGGAATATCCATTGGAATAGACCTGATGAAATATTAAACAATGTATATGAGGGATGATCCCATATAGTGAACTTGAGGTGGAGCACCATCACAAACCCCTATTAAATAGAAATCTTGAAAGAAATTTGGGGCTACCTATACCAAATAGGGGATGGACTGAGCACCCCCTAATGTGGGAAATAGATTGCCAGGATTGGGTGTTGGCTGGGGTTTATAACATGTAAGTTTAGCAAGGGTTACTATTTTACCTTCTTGGGGGAATTGCATGGTGTTGAAGACCAAGGAGGTAACTGCCTTCATGGAATATATGTAACATCCCCCAATAAACATGGTGTAATTGAAGAGGGTGTCCAAAAATTGAATGTAATTCAATACTTTTTTCCCAACAAGTTCAATGGGAACATTGGGAAATAGCCCTTGTGGCTGGAGAGGGCAATAGTTCAAAGGTGTGTAGGGTTATGGTTGGTGGGAACAACTCTCGGGAACCTAGCTTCTTCCAAACCAAAGAAGAATTTATGCAGGTGGAAGCAACTTCATCTATGTGCACCAATGAATAATTAGGTTCTTTACCATGAAAAGAATCTAGAATGAAACTAAAGGGGGTTTCAAACCAAAAATAGGACCAACCGGATGA
>ML789716.1:428614-456222 GCA_009831015.1 Picea engelmannii | reverse complement strand
GGGCAATGGAAAAAAGAATGTTGTTGTTAAGAAAGAGGGAGAAAAATTCACATGCAAACATTGTTCAAAAGATGGCCATGATGAAGACCATTGTTGGAAACTTCATCCTGAAAGAAGACCCAAAAAGTTTGGCAACAAGGGGATGAAACAAAAGACTGCTGCAACCATACAACATGATTTAGGTTTCGATTCAGGTGATGAAACAAAGATCACAGCCATGGGTTATCAAGGTAATGGTTCTATTGAAAGTACTAGTTCTTCAAATAATCTCAATGTAACTCGACAATAAAAAGAGAGAATTGAACTTTTTCACATAAGGGTTGTTTCAAAGCATACTAAGATAGATACTCTATTTGATACTGGATCTCAAGCAAACCTTATATCTAAAGACACTGTTAAGAAATTAAAATTGGAAACTTTTCCACATCCTAAGCCATACCCTCTTGGTTGGATATGTGATAATGCTAAATTACAAGTAACAATAAGGTGTAAAATTAGGTTTTCTATCACTGCACATTTCATTGATGAGGTAGAGCTTGATGTTATTCCATTGGATATCTGTGGTATTGTGTTGGGAAGCCCATATTTGTACGATAGGAAAGCTATTTTTCATCATCATGAGAATAAGTATCATTTGTTTAAGAATGGAGTTGAGTACATTGTTAGAGCCCATACAAAGAAGATGAATTTATCACTTGTAAATGCGGGACAAATGAAGAGATTAGTCAATGCTAGTAAGAATTTTGTTCTCTTAATGATTAAACCCAAAGATGATATTGAAAACGAAGCATTTCAAGGTTGTGATACAAAGTTGAAATCTGATCTATATGAGGTTGTTAATCAATATGATGAAATGTTTAAGGAACCAAAGGAATTACCTCCAAAAAGGGGTATCCAATATGAAATTCAATTGCAACAAGATTGTCCTCTTCCAAACATTGGTATGTACAGAATGTCAGTCATGGAAAATGATGAGATTAAAAAACAAATCCAAGAGTTGCTCGAAAAAGGGGTTATTGTACCAAGCTCATCACCATGTGGATCTCCAATTGTGGATCAAGCTCACTCTTGTAACAAGAAAATCCATAGCTAATAATTTTTTATGGATCTTCCCATACCAAGCGTGAGGTGCTTGATTTAGTCTTGTTATCCCCATATTCTAGGGATAACTAAGGAGATGATGTCTCGAGGCCCTCAGGTTGCATACATGGAGTACCGAGAGACAGATGACTGGCAGCGTCCACATGCACAGACAGAGACCCACTTCACCACCACACATCCTGGATTCATCACGATGGCCTTCACCACACCAGCTTGCTTCCAGAAGACAATGGGTCTTGCTCCATGAGGTACAATTTAGGTATTGTGGTAAGTGTCACTTTAATACTTGAGGCATTTGAGTATGTTGCATTTCCCCCTTTGATTATAGAACGTCTTCTTGGAAATTATGCTCTTTGACCTATTTCACCTTGGTGGTTGACATTATGCCCTAGTAAGCAGTCACCCTTGGGGATGGGTTTGCTACTGGGAGGTTCCCTTGATGAGTCATCGTGCCATTCACAATCATACTTATCATTTTTCACACTTCATCCTTTTCACCTTATATTTTGGGATTTTTGGGTGTACTGACCCAAGAAGGGATTGTACCTCATTTTATGGGAAGAAGGGGCTGAAGGCCCAGAGGGACTGTAGCTAGAAAAAGATAAAATCCAAAACTATAACTTTCTAGATGCTCACCCAAGGAGGTATTGAGAACAATGAAACGTTTCTCCTAAGAAATCTAAGACCTGTAGAAACAAATTCATATTATATAGACGCCCCACTTGTTGAGGGATCTACACAAGTCCGTTACAACCTTTGCTTTACCCCTATCGCACTCTGTGTACCTCTCCCTTCAAGTGACATTGTGGTAATGCCTCCCAAGTCTTATATTACCTTTTTAGAGTTGTTAAAATTAATGCAGCTGCAATAGCCATTCTCCAGGAGGATGTCAAAGACCCTAGCTGAGATCTAGGCCCCCCAGTACACTCCTGGGGTTCTTGGTCTGGGACCAAGCAGTTAGAGCCATGGCAAAAGACCCTAGTGAGGCCCCCTAGTGTATTGTTGGGGTTCTTGGTCAGGGACCAAGCAGTTTGATGATATAATTCCCTAGATGTGTTCTAGGGCCCATGGATGTGTTCTAGGGAATCCTTGTTCGGTGCTTGGATTGATCCTTGGTGGATAAGACCCTAGTTGTGATCTAGGGCCCCCAGTTGCATTCTGGGGTATCTTGGTCTGAGATTAGGCAGTTTCTTGGTTAAGTACCAATCCGGGATGATGTGTGATCTTCTTCTCTCCCGGAATGGTCCATGAGACCTAGTAACAGTTAAGAAGAAGGACACAATCACATCATTGACCTTCCTCTTATGATGGGATGATAAAAGATTATAAGTTATATCATGAGACTCATGTGGACATTCTTCCATTAAAGAAGAACCCCCCTTGACCTTGTCTTATTACTTTTTCAACCCCTTGCTTGAGTTATGTCCTCCTTAATTTTTATGTGGTTTGGTCCTTTGTTATCCTCCTTGACTTTGGATCCCCTCTTCTTGACTTGTTGACTATTCTAATTAACATTTAATATTTTATGATTAAAATATTAATTGTTTAATTTGTTTAAACTATTAGAGTTTAATATAACCCTAAAGTTAGGGATAATTTTTCTAACCCTAACATACCTACCAAACTATAAAAAGGAGAGACCTCTCCTCTCATTACACACACTCACTCTTCCTTCTAATTGAGTCTTGGTCTGAGTTTTTTGTTTCGATTCCCTTGTTATGGTTATTGAAGTGGTGCGACCCTCTTTAGGTCAGTTTCTCTTGCTTGGTATAGCCACCATGGGCTTACCTCTCCTATTCCTTGCTACTGCTGACCCCTAAGGGTCTTTCTTCGAGCTTATTGTTGTCTCCTTGTTGGTACCGTCACCTGTATGTTGTCACTATCTCATTATTGGTTCCACATGTATGCTGTCGCTGTCTCATTACTGGTGCCACTTGTATGCTGCCTTTGTTTCATTGTTGGTGCCACCCGTATGCTGCCTCTGTCCTCCTTTTTGTGACCTGTGTATGCTACCTAACCTTACAACTCCTAGTGCCCTGAATAGGGTTTGTCAGGGCAACTCTATAACTGTTATTACTTCTGACCATTGTTGTAGTAGTTCTATATTTTGGATAGAATTTATTGAGGCTATTGGTGGCCTCCTTTCAACCACTAGGATGGACAATGGTGTCCTGTTTTGGCTCCTTTAATTGATGATTGGCATGAGGGTTAGTTTTCTTTTTTTTACCTAAAGTTCTTATTGGAAAAATTGTTCTAAGGATCATGATGAGATCTGCACTGAGGGTTTGATCAATGATCCCTTAAAAGATTTTTCCGAGCATACAGTAAAGAGGATAACATCAACACATTAGGTAAATATGTTCCTTGGTTGACTAAGGAAATACTTAGATCTATAATGTGATTTCTTTCATAAATTGTTTACATTAGAATTTTTGAATATATTGTTGATTCAGATTTACAATAGCAAATAAAATTAAAATATTTATGTTCCTAGCTAGTCTATAATTTTCCCTTAAATTCTAACATGGTATCAGAGCTCGGGGCGTGAAAAGAGCTCATTTGTGGCATACTTTTGAGCCTGCGTAGATCCACTATTAAGGGTTTGTTTTGCAGATCAACAGTAAGTTTGTTTTATATCATATCTCTTTTCAGTGTGATCTCATCTTCAGTCAAAGAAAAAGATAGGCTCGAAGGGGCTTCAAACTTCAATTCCTGGAAGGCTAGAGTCTTTAATATCCTACAAAATGGTGACTTGGATGAGTTGGTTACCAGGGTGATGGAAGAACCTACTTCAAATGTAGGAAGATAAACCTATAAGAAGAGGCAGGCCGAAGCCAAGAGGGTCATTTTTGACTCAGTTAAAGATAGCATGATGCCTCTTATTGCTCATCTAATGAAAGCTAAGGAATGCTTTGATGCCCTAGCAAATATATTTGAAAAGAAAGCCCCAAATCAGAAGAGGAATTTGAAGAAACAACTACGTACATTGAAGATGGGAAAGGATGAAACCAACTCTGCCTTCTTTTCCAAAATTGCCCAAACAAGAGATCAGCTTGCAGCAATTGGAGTTGCAGTAGATGATGCTGACCTTGTACAAACAACAGTAGATGGTCTTCCTGAATCATGGGAGACATTTCTCTCATCAATAAATGGAAGAGAAGTTCAAACCAACTTCAAGAGATTATGGCATGATTGCTTGTAAGAAGAGGGTAGACTTAAAAGAAGAAATGAACCCTCAACGGTGAAATACCATGCTCTTTCAATCAAAGCCAAGAAATGGAAGAGGTTTATTCAACACAAAGGAAAAGGTAAGAAACCTCAAGGTAAGCACTCTCATTCTCACTCTCATTTATCTAAAGTAAGATGCTTTAACTGTAACAAGCTAGGTCATTATGCAAAAGACTACAGGAACCCTCCTTCACAGCAGAAACGAAAAAGGCGGGTTCCATGCTTCAGTTGCAACTGAGGAAGAAGAGCCTCAAAGAAAGAGAACCAAAGATACTACTAAAGAAAAAGAACATCGTAGAGAAATTTATCTTGTTTCATCTCTCTTTGGTGCTGTCACCAAATCAGAAGGAATTTGGTTAGTGGACAACAGGGCCTCCAAGCACATGACAGGCTTCAAACAAAATCTTGTGAATTATCTGTAGATTTTTAATGAAAAAATCAGAAATATTTCATTCACACATTTCGTCAAACACTTAACAACATAGAAATAACTGTCTTCATAAATTTCAGAAATGCATGCCCACATTTAGAAATTTCCACAAGCAGAAATACACATTACTAAGAAAAATATGTAGTGGAAATACACAGTGGACAACAACCCATAACTCACAGAAATTTAGGCAAATGCCAGGGAAAACCCTAATGTGGGGAAACCCAACGAGAGCGAGATATTATTATTTTTCTTCAGGAAAGTTCAGAACAACATCAATAACACTTTTCAGCCAAGAGAAATACCTCTTACAGCACAAAAACTGCCCCCCACAAATCTGTCTTGAAAATCGTACCACTGTTCGTACAGTTGTACGAATTTGCTGAAAGGTGGAACCTTGAAATTTGTGCCACAACAGGAAGTTGTACCTTCCCTTTTGTATGGCCGTCCTCCTTCAAAAAATTATTCAAGGGCTGCCTTTGGTGAATCCATTTAAGGTTATCCTCACCAACTCAGAATCCGAAATGACCTCTCCAACAACTGCCAGCTCATCTTTAACTTGAGCCACCCAGGTAAGATAAGAAGAGACACTCTCCTCCTTACCCATCTTGGTATCATGCAACTTAGTCTTCAAGGACATATTTTGGTTCTCGTTCTTCACCTCGAACAAGTTTTTAAGTGCATCCCACATCTCCTTGGCAGTCTTTTTCTCAGCCAAGTGTGGGATAAGGTGATCCTTCACCCCATCCAGAATGATCCTCAGAGCTTTAGCTTCCTTGACCTCATGCAAGTCCAAAGAAACAGGATCTGCTGCGGGAGCTGCTACAACAGAGTTGACATAGCTAAAGATCTTGTTTTCCTTGAGAATGATTGACAAACGAACCTTCCACTGCAAGTAGTTGGAAATGCCATCCAACCAATCCTCATATCTAATGCTTGCAGTCGTATTCCCTGTCACAACTTAAGGAAAACAATCACACCTTTTTTCCCAAATATAACACTGCCCATTGTCACTCAGAGCCCAAGCTCTGATACCATGTAGATTTTTAATGACAAAATCATAAATATTTCATTCCCACATTTCATCAAACACTCAACAACCTAGAGATAACTGTCTTCATAAATTTCATAAATGCATACCCACATTCATAAATTTCCACAAGCAGAAATACACATTACTAAGAAAAATATGCAGTGGAAATACACAGTGGACAGCAACCCATAACTCACAGAAATTTAGGCAAATGCCAGGGAAAACCCCAATGTGGGGAAACCCAACGAGAGAGAGAGATATTATTATTTTTCTTAAGGAAAGTTCAGAACAACATCAATAACACTTTTCAACCAAGAGAAATACCTCTTATAGCACAAAAACTGTCCCCCACAAATCTGTCTTGAAAATCATGCCATAGTCCATACAACTGTACAAATTTGCTGAAAGTTGGCACCTCAAAATTCATGCCACAATGGGCAGTTGTACCTTACCTTCAGTATGAACATCCTCCTTCATAAAATTCGTCAAGGGATGCCTCGAAAACTATGCCCAAGTTTGCCTTGATTTCCGTGCCTCAAGAATGTTGTTGTACGACTTGTACGGATCCATACAGTATGGCCTGTCCCAACAAATATCATTGCAGCAAATCAAAACAGAAAATGCCTCCTTGGGATTTGCACCCTATCTCTCTTGGGAATCATGCCCTTCTTGATGCTCACTTTCCTCTCTCAAGAAATCTCTCTAACTCAACTCCTCTCGTCTTCTCCAATGTGTTCTTCTCACATCCCTAAGCATGTATATGTACTCTTCTCTTTTCCCAAGAAACCCTAACTTACATAACCAACTCAATCTAATGGCTATCATAAGTCTAATCTGAGGGCTCATATTTAATGTTCCTCGTTAATTACAAAATAAGTAATAAATGCTCATTAAATACTTTTTGGTTCCCACAACTTAAAATCACTTTAAGTTGTAAAGTACAATCACTTTATAAAATCACTTTATTTAAAAAGTCACTTTAGAAATAAAACATGTCTAGGAAATATGACTTTATGTCCTCCCCGTGACAAAACACAAAAACATGAATGACGACATCCCTTGTTACATTTCAACACTATCGAGATAAGAAGTTCAATGTGAAGGTAAAATTAGATGATGATGGCACTTATGCCATCAAAGGAATTGGATCAACATCTTTTCAGCTTCACTCAAGTAATGTATTTCATATTGAAGAAATTCTTTATGTTCTTGGATTAAAGAAAAATCTTATCTCAGTTGCAGTTCTAGAAAGTAAAGGGTACTCAGTAACCTTCTCCAAAGGAAAGGCTCTTATGTGGCCCTCAAATGAAAGTATGAGCTCAACCATGAAAATCAGAGCTCAAGAAGGTGGACTTACAAAGTCATTGGTCAAGTTATTCAAGCATTAGCTCATGAGATGATCAACCCCTGCGAACTATGGCACAAAAGGTTTGGACATCTCAACTATAATTCTCTCCCAGGTTTGCAAAAGATGGTAACATGTATGCCAATTTTTTTCTTTTGAGCATGATAATGTTTGTAGAGGTTGTGCTCTTGGTAAAAATACAAAGAAATCTTACCTTCACAATAATAGAAAAACTAATGGTATCTTAGATATTATTCATTCCGATCTCTGTGGACCTGTGACTGCTCCGTCCATGAATGGTTGTCTTTATTATATCATTTTCATTGATGATTGTTCTCATAAAACCTAGAGTTATTTTCTGAAAACTAAAGATGAATCTTTCAGCAAATTTTAGGATTTTAAGAATCTTGTTGAGAATCAGACAGGTAGACATATCCATGTTTTCAGAACAGACAATGGAAAAGAGTTTGACTCCCACAAATATGATGATCTCCGTTAGGATTCTGGGATTAAGAGTGAGTTGATCGTGCCTTATAATCCCCAACAAAATGGGGTTGCAGAAAGATAGAACAGGACAATTTGTGAAGTAGCCAGAGCCATGATATATGATCAGAACCTTCCATTGTCTCTTTGGGTGGAAGTTGTGAGTACTGCAGTCTATATTCAGAACATGTGTCCTCATAAACCCTTGGAAGAGAAAAATTTGGAACAAGTCTTCACAAGTAAGAAACCTTCAATTGATCATTTGAGAATTTTTGGTAGTCCTGTCTACATTCATGTACCAAAAGAAAACAGGACTAAGCTGGAGCCCTCTGGAAAGAAAAACACTTTTGTGGGGTACAGTGAGACCTCAAAAGAATATTGAATTTATGTACCAGGGAAAAAGTACATAGAGGTCAATAGAGATGTGACCTTCCATGAGGAAGCCACCTTTCGTCGTTCCAGAGAACTTCCATGTGATACAGAGGAGCAAGAAGCTCCATCTCCAGAATCTTCAGATTCACAACTTTTAGATGAGCAGAGGGAGGAGGCCAGAGAGCCTTCAGTGGATCCCATAAGGGATTCTGTTGAGTTTCCCCTAGAGAAACCTCCTGTCAAAAGGAAGCCAACATGGTGCCGTGAAATTTTAAAGGAAGCAGAAATGCATGCAACAATTAAAAGTACCTTCAGAGAAAACAAGAAACCAGATAAATATTCAGGTTTGATAGCTCAGTTGAATCTTGTGATTGACTTAGAACCTTCCATATTTGATGAGGCCTCCAAACATAAAGTGTGGAAGGATGCCATGATAGAAGAGTGCGAGTCAATATTGAAGAATGATGTATGGGAAGTGGTCCCAAGACCTCAAGGAAAATTAGTAGTAACCTCTAAATGTATTTACAAAATAAAGCATGCAGCAGATGGCAGTGTTGAAAAATTCAAAGCTAGATTTGTGGCTCGTGGATTCTCTCAGAAAGACGAAATTGATTATGATGAGATCTTTTCTCTTGTTGCCAGGTATACCTCTATTAGAATAATCATCTCTCTTGCTTCAGTTTTTAATTGGAAACTTCACCAAATGGATGTTAAGATTGTCTTTCTTAATGGTGAAGTTGAGCAAGAGGTTTATATCAAGCAGCCTGAGGGTTTTGTGATCCATGGGAAATAATCCCATGTCTACAAACTCAAGAAAGCCTTGTATGGATTGAAACAAGCTCTGAGAGCTTGGTATGCAAGAATTGGCAGTTTTCATCAGAGTCTTGGGTTCTCCAAGAGTATAATAGACTATTGGCCTACTATATTTTCAGATGTGCACAAAATGGTAAGGGGTTGTCAGCAGTGTCAATTGTTTTCTGGGAAGCAAAAACTAACAGCCTTACCATTACAGCCAATAGTAGTGGAAGCCCCTTTTTCAGCAGTGGGTGCTTGATTTCATTGGTCAGTTCAAAGATAATTCAAGTGATGGCTATACTTGGATAATCATAGCAATTGATTATTTCACTAAGTGGGTAGAAGCTATACCCACCAAGTCGGCAACCGATAAAGTGGTCATGGACTTTCTTGAAGATATAATTATCACTAGATTTGGGGTGCCAGCAAAAATAACTACTGATAATGCCAAGGCCTTTAGCTCCACAGAGCTATCCTCATTCTGTTTCAAATAAGGCATTATATTATCCCACTCATCAAATTATTATCCCCAGGGTAATGGCCTTGCTGAGTCTAGCAAAAAGAACTTGATGACAATTCTTAAGAAAACTGTTGGGGATAACAAGAGATCATGGGATAATAAGATCAAGTTTGCACTTTGGGCTGACAGGATCACGAAGAAGAGTTCAACAGGGAAGAGTCCCTTTGAATTGGTTTATGGCCTTGATGTCACTTCGCCAGTTCATCTCAAGCTTCTAGTGTATCTGTTTGTCCATAAGTATGGCTTAGACAAATATTTTCATCAAAACATGATTGATCAGATAATTGAGTTGGATGAAAACATAAGAAAATCCCTTGATCAAAGTATAAAAAATTAGGAAAAGATAAAAAGGACCTTCGATAAGTCCTCAAGACAAAGGGATTTCCAGGAAGGTGATACAGTCCTCCTATGGGACAAACAAAGAGAGAAGCCAGGAAGCCACAACAAGTTTGATAGCTTATGGGCAGGGCCTTATATTATCCAGGATGTAGTTGGAAGGAATTCTTTTGTCCTAAGCAGATTGGATGGTGAGAAGTTGCCACTACCACTAAATGGTCAACTTCTCAAGCTCTTCTTCAATGAAGTCATCTGATGTCCATGGGACATTTGTTGTATCATATTCTATAAACCCTATCCTCTGTACTTTAGATTCATTTATTTCCTATACATAGTTTATTTTTTTACATAGTTTAAATTTGTAAAATGTTGTAAATAGTTTATTTATTTCAAAAAATGTTGTATATATACATGTATATTATTTCTACAACTCATGTTTAGTATTGGATTTTATATATGGACATGTTATTGACAAAATTTCGGTGAATGCAGGTCATGTGATTATGAATTCTGGTACGCTTTCCTTTAAATCATAAAAGATCAAGCACACGTCCCCATATGGAGCCAATGTTATTCATCAAAGTTTCACTAGGATGGACTTCCAGCGAGCCGCCAAAGTTTGAACATTGTTGTTCAAAATTTAGAGTTCAAAAGTTCAGTCGGTCATAAAGACCACCCTTTTTCTTTTTACATTTCCATAAAAAAATGTAATAAGAGATGTTGCATGATGAACTTGTAAAAGGTCTTAGCCACCTTAAGTCCTAAGCGTGAGTTATACTCTGGAGTGTTTTTTTTACTTACTAATTATATTTTGTCGTTTTAAGGCAATTTATAATTTATGAGTTTTTTCACTCAATCCCTCCAGAGCTGGAGTATATGCCCATGGTTAAGCTTGAGCATGGATCTAAGCCTAGTGCCTAATGTATATTACCATGCTAAACATTCTTCTAGAGTCTTATGGAAATGTACTAAGTCCCCCTTAGGATTTTAAAAATTTTTCAGTTAATTAAAAAATTGTCAGAATTCAACAATTTTTAATTAAAAAATAAAAATGTATTAAAAAAGTGGTATTAGGGGACTTAATATGCCATGGGGATGCTCATTTTTGGACCTAGAGCACCCATATTACCTATGTACCCACGTAGTTGAGCAAAAATAGTGATTTTAATCACTTAAATGTCATTTTTGCTCACAAAACACAAAAAAGTCAAATAAAATCATAAAAAATCAGCAAGGGCACAAATTAAGGAAACATGTGAGGATATGTTTGAAACGAAATAAAGGCACAAAATTCAAGGTGGAAATCATTGAAGACAAGATTGATGTGATTGAGGATTGTGTGATGAGGTGTTAGCAAGTTTTGAGCATGTGCTCAAAAGGAAGTGCACCCCTCTTGGAGAGGTGGCGCATTCTAAAGAGGGCAGCCTACCTCTTGAGAGGTGGTGCCCTCCCTACTCACCTTTTCTTTACAAATGGAACAATTTGGAGTGTGGGGAGAGGTGTCAGACCTCTCCCACACACTTGGCATCCTTATGCTAACATGTGGTGCGCCCTCCCTCTACATGTGGTGCGCCCTCCATGGGAACTTTCACCCTCTTGCTATATAATAAAGCACTCTCCCATTTGCTTAGTTAGTTGGATCTTGGGTTGAGATGCTTGCTATTGTAATCGTAATATCATTTATATTTTAATAAAAAGGCTTTGGAGGCTACTCAACGGTGTAGAGCTATTGTGTGTGGATCATCTATGTGCATGGTGTATATGAGTTATATGCTTTGTTGATTATTTCTTGTATTTTTTGGTGAATCTTGGCCTTGTAAGGGGAGATATCTCTCAATAGGATAGAGGTAGGAAGCTTGCTTGCTTCTTGTTTCTATTGTCTTATATATGCTAGGTAGTTTGATGTGCATGCTTATTTTGTTTAATTCTCATGCTCTCAAATTTTTCTAAATTATATGACACCAATGCGGTTAACCTCTTTGCAAGAAGTTTGAAGTTGTGTAGGATATCTTATTTGAAGGAGAGGCTAAGCTAGCTTGTTGCCCCCTCATTCTTCAAAATTTGGGGTGAAGTAACATAGTCCCTCCACTTTCCATCAAAATAGGAGACTCCATTGCCCAAGGGTTCAAGAAAATTAAGCATTTATTTCTTCTCTTTCTCATCAAATTCTATATCCCTTGGTTACTTGTTCCAAATACACATAAAGTAAAAGGATTGTTGGTTTCTAAAGTTGAATGTCTCATTTAATTTATGTATTTCAAAGAAAGTAGTTTAGATCTCAAGTTCTAAAGAAAGATTTAATTAGATCTAGCTTGTTTTAATTCATCTTTAGTCTCACTTCTTTTGGCAATTTTTTAAAGGCTAAAGATAGGTGTTTTCCAAGAGTTTAATTTCCATATTTGAGCAAAGTTTACTGTCTTTATATTTCTGTTTTAGGATAGAGAAAAGAATAGTAAGAAAAGGGATTTCTCTACTTAGTTTAAATTCAAAAATTTGCTAGTTTATCATAGAATTTTACTTAGTCAAATTTTGGGGCTTTCCTACTAATAACCCAAGACACTTCCAAAGTGTTTTTGGGCATCTTTTGTTGTTGTTTGTTCGCTGTTTTTTGCAGGTTGACGAACAAATAAGAGGAAATTATATCCGTTTTCGACGGATTAGGAGCATCTGGGACCCCCAGGAGTACCCCTTTACACAATAAACATTTGTAAAACATTGCAAAGACTTGTGACCCCCTTAATGAATGGTCACAAGTCACTTCCTTAAAGTTTTGTGCAAGTTCTTTAATAAAATTAGTGGGGCCACAAGCTCTCGCTTTTCATCCCCCCTGGGGGAACAATGTTTTCGGTGGTGGTGTCAATTTTTGCAATTTTAGCTTAGATTTAATTTTTGTAACTAAAGATAAGCTAAAGTGATATTTTAATTCATCACAAGGCACTACAATCAATCTATATTAGATTTCCTTTTTCAAATTAGAACACTAATTCCTAGATTAGCTTTACTTTCTTGCAATTTCAAGTTGGAAATAAACCATCCCCTCAGCTCCTCGAAAGAGGCCTGGTCAGTGTGGATTAGTAATTAGTCTCACATTTCGTTTCCGTATTTTATTTCCAGTTTAAAATAAACAAATTCCCCTCATCTCTCAGTGCGGTTCCTGACCCTTCCAGTTGCGAGCTAGTCTCGATCTGCTGGAAGTAAGTTTCATACACACTGTGCTGGTTAGTTGTTGATAGTTTAATTAGGACAATCTCTAGAGTAGTTAGCTTAATGCACGGGAAAACGCCTTGAAGTGAACTGCGAAGTAAGGCGGGCCCTCTTGAGACCTAGCTTCCCACCCGTTTTGGACATCCAACACTTTGAGTGAGTTTTACTGGTGAGACCATTGGGTTTCGGTAAAGCTCTCCGCAAGTTTCCAAACAAAGAGATAACCTCTAAGGAGGCCCAAACCATTTCACTAATTCAACATCAATTTATCTTAATAAAACACACAAACTACATTGCCCACGATTCACTTTAAGGCACTGGTCTCAATTTTCACATTCAACAAAGCCATAAGCTTCCTTTTATATATTGGATATCATCTCTAAATCAAATGTTAATTTCATTTGCATATAACAAACGTACCTAAGTATCATTTTTTATGCAAGTACATGCTTGATGTTATATCTTGGATGAATGATTTGTTTATGTGTATTTCAATTCATGGTTGATTGTTGAATAAAAGTAATAAATTCCTAGATCTATATTTTTGTACTTAGCTTAGATCAAGCCATAGTATATTTGTTAGGGACTACCCCCCTTGGCTTCGCTAGGAGTTGGCCTAGACGGAGGAGTTGAGGATTAGGTGACAACACCTTAACTCTCACTTGCCCCCAAGGACACACCGAGTGGATTGAAGATTTCTTCCACGTCTCCCAGGTGTGTATAAGGCGGAAACATGTACCAAATGAATGTGTGTGATGAAAATAAATTACACAGCAAGAATACTATGGAAATAACTCAATTAAACAACAAGAATGCCATCAAATCTAAACTGGTTTATTATTAGATATGCTAACCTGTTCATTAAATAAAGGGTTGTCTATAAATAGAAAAGATGTACAACAGTCAAAAGAGAATTATACAGGCCCGTGGGGATAGTTTGTATGAAGCAATCAAATAGACCATAAAACAATAGTCCTATGAAAGAGAACTCAACCCAGCCTGAAGATGACTCTACCCACATAAGTGGCTCGATTCCCAACAGTCAAAATCAACTACAACAATGAGAATATGGCACAACAACCAATAATTTTTTTGTCTTGGTAGTGTAACTCACCCCACACAATGATAAAATCGGTCCTTGTGGTTAGAACTCAGTCCAGCATACAAATATCATTGTCCAACTTAAAAAGGAAGCGCCCAACCTCAAAGAAATGCGCCCAGCATTCAAATCTCTGCTCCAACAACTGAAAATTCGTCGCCAACTAGTTAACTCAGCCTCTTTGATACCAGATTCGACCCAAATGCTAAATACTTCAACCAACAAGCTTAAAACTCGGCCCCAAAAACTGGACTCAGTCCCTTCGCAAAGAAACTCACCCAACAAATGAGGGAATAGACCCAACAATGAAGGTTCACCCCAAATAAAAAACCATGCCCTCATAAAGCAGAACTCAGTCAATAAGTAGGGAAACTCCGCCACCAAGGTAAGAGATCAACCACAAACAAAGATAAACCCTGTCTCAATGAAGAACAATGAAAATATCTGAGTGATCTCCTCCATTTTGACCAGCTAGGATGGATGGTCTCACCACTGAAACCAATATTTCAAACTTCTCTAGGGTTTTTCATCCCAAGAGCCAAAAGCCTGCAGAGCTCTCTCAATTCGTTTTTAGAAAAATACAAATTGCATAATGAAAGATGGCGCTCTCATTCCTCTTATATTTCCTTGTTCACCCTTTTGCCGACCCTTTTACCCTTTTACACTTAAGTGAATTTTTAATTTAACTTTAGTCAAATCACTTTATTAATTAATTAACCACTTTTTAATGTCGGAAAGCGAATTCTTGGCTTGTAATTTATTCTCAGCCATCGGAAGTGTCTTTCTCATCATTCCAACCTTTAGATCATTTCATCCTAATTCCAATGAGCTATTACACGAAGGTGTTCCCTCCAACAATATGACACAAATAACACTTTTAGCACATTTATTTAATTTATACTCAATAACACCCTTAATTTATGGGTATCATCAGAATGTGATGGAACCAAGAACGAATTGTGCGGAAGTGATCCTAATGATGAAATAAGGTGAACAGACTAGGTTGGGCCTCATATATCTCCTCAAAATCGCCCGAGCCCCATGTTAACCTCCATTTACCCCTCTGGCCAGGATGACATAAACCCATAAGGTCGCCTCCAACTGTAAAGCGGGGGAATCCAAAAATGGGGGCATTACATTATTCAATCTACCAACAATATGAGTATTATTGGGATAAAAGGAATTCATCAAATATGAGTAGCTTGGCAGAAAATGATGTATAGCTTTAGTTACGGAGTGCATTGAATTTCTTGGTTGCATTTTGTGTATAATGTGTCAAGTGACATCCCAAGAAAGTATACTAATGTTCTTCTAAGTTACACTCCAAAGACGCCTCTCATCAAGGACTTCATAATGACAGACTTACGTAACCATCCATTTATTTCCATGACAAGCTTGAAAATGTAAAGAATGCATTTCAAAGTAACAAGAAAGGGATAGGTCGGTGAAAATGGAGGCTGACTAGTCCAATATTTTATCTAATGGCTTATTCCCCTTGATTATTCCCCCTCCCTTTGAGTATCTGTAGTAACCATGTGTTCCGTCTCGATCGGTAAGGATTAGCTAGTAACGATTGTTCCATATTATTTGTAAGTGAAAGGGGATTGGTAGCTGTAGGAAGCCTTCCCTTGTTCCATATCGATCGACTGCCAATGATCACTCACTCAATCTATAAGTCAATCGTCCATTGTAGCGCCCCTCTCCTCTTCGATGTGGGCAATCAATTATTCACAAACGGAGCCACTTCCATTGGACCACCCTTATGTAAAATCAATCAATCTCAATGTAAATGCTCGTAAGTAACAAACAAGTCATCCATCTCGAGTATCCCAGGAAAGTATCCTGATGATTAGTCTCCCTCCATGTGGATTAGGCTCATGTGACCTGTAGCCCCCCATTAAGTAGCTCCTGTGGGATTAGTGATTAGACCCCCTTCCCATTTGATTAGGCCCATTTGATTAGCCCATTTGATTAGCCCAATTTGATTATCCCAAAGCAGCCAAGCAGTCGCGATGGAGTAACCAAGCCCAACCGAGTGTCCCAGTCCGAGTAGAGTATCCCAACACACCAAGCTCTGTCCTAGAAGCTCTGTCGTAGTATCCATTCTTTGAAAAAGATAAATAGTTCAATTCAAGTGCAAAGCCTTAGTACCAAACCTACTACTACAACATATATGAGCTTGCATAGAGAAGAGACATTTAACCTTTCCAATGTCAGGGGTGAAAAAAAGATATCTAAAATGTGTCCATTCCTTAGAAAATAAGAATAAATCTGGATACTAAAACCTATTACTATATGATATAACATATATACATCCTCTCCCTCCTCTCCCTTTGGTCGAGACGAGCTAAATGCTCTTCTTATGTCAGGCGAGCCCTCCGTCCTTGCCATAAGAATTTGTAATCTATTGCCTATGCTCTAGCTAGGTCAACTGAATCTGCATATGGATTTGGTACTGGATATGGAATTTATGGCAAAGTAGGAGAAACCCCCGCCCAAGTTTCGCTCCCCAATCACTGAAATTACATGCCTTGGCGTGCATGGGTTAGCCAATCAGTTGGTTAGCCAGAAGAATCCTTAGCTGGAAGAATCCCAGGTGCATGTTATCCATCCCGACGGCTGCATGTTAGCCTTTATGAAGAAGTCCTAGCTCCCAACGTGCGCGTTCAATGTGTGTCATCGTAGTTCTTCCCCAAACTGGGTAGGGAATAAGCTTGTTTCCCTGTGCTAGTACCAGCTTTCTCTCCATATATCCATCCAATTCGAGTGCCACCACCGGTTGGAGAATAAGTTTAAGATATTCGAGTTCCAAAGCCCTTAGTTAGAGTAGCAGCCTCCACATAGGTAGGAAAGGAGGTCCAATCCCGTTTACCTTCAACCAATTTCTCATTAACCACCAACAACAGACGTAAAAGTAGCATAAGAGATAGAGGTACGGGTGGCAGTAGATCTTGTTGCAAAGCTATTGGTTACGGTTCCAATTCCAGTTGCCTGAGAAGATTCAGATTAAGTAGCAAATTCATTTGACCGAGTCTCACTGGTAGCATAGGCTTCAGTACGAGTATTCACGCAATCATAAAGAAAGTCATTCATTCAATCAGGAAGTTCAACCACTATTGGATCTGCAAGATCCTATGACATTTCTGGGTGCTGCATGATACCCGTAGCTACTTATGGACACACCCTGCGAACCTCTGTAGCGAAGTTGTAACGGGCAGGGAAGGTTGATGCATTGATGGATGGTATTATAGTCCTATACGTTTTAAGGTTTCATAGTTGTTGATCTGTGTCCCTCCTTGGCTATTGATCTATCAAGGACATCCATCCTGTTACCTCCCAAACCTGCACTTCAAGTGGTAAAGCCCTAAAACACAAGTGAAACCCTGGGGGAATAAGAGGGGCTACCCACTGTCACCACAATAGCTCCCTCTCTCACTTTAGGTCGGCTCTTCTCCGGCACAAGGGGGGTTCCCCTAGGAGATGTATGATAAGATTTAGGATGAAATGGATGGGTGGACCGAGACTAGTGCCTATCTAAATTATGGCAAATGGAGTCAAAAGGATCAAACTTAGAGGGATATTATTCTTAGGATATGTAACTTGCCACAACTTGGATTAAGAAGAAAATCACAACATTAACATATTCATGAAAACGATAGCAAAGACATCCAAGAGGGAAATGACCCAAAATTAGACCACTTCTAAAGGAATGAACAAAGTGACCAAGAATTTATCCCTCATGTTTCTTTGCAAGTGTTTCCAGCATTACATTCATCTAGCTTAGATCCAAAATATTATGCCTCACAAGAGAAACCCTTTGCTTACATTCACTTTATAAAATCACTTTATTTAAAAAATCACTTTACAAATAAAACATGTCTAGGAAATATGACTTTATGTCCTCCCCATGACAAAACACAAAAACATGAATGAGGACATCCCTTGTTACATTTCAACACTCCCTCTTAACTAGGGATGTACTCGCTGCCATCTCCATCATCTGGTCCCATCACATTGTGCTCTGTAGGAGCTCCCTCTGAATCTAGAGCCATCTGCAACACCTGCACATAACTCGAACTAGAGGATCTTCTCTTGGAAACCTCCTAGAACCCTGAGCTCACTTCATCTTGAGCATCGGTTCAATCAACCTGGCTTAGCCTTCTATGAGTGCTCTGAAGAGACTCACTCTCTTCTCTCGGAATGCAAGACTGATATCTTGGTGCCACCGCAGTCTCAGAATCCTTTTCATGCTCCTCATCCAACGTTGAATCACACATCAAAGGTTGTCCTCTCAATATATACAACCTATTCACCCGGTTACCGATCAGATGTAGCTCTATCGGGTCCACTCCCTCTCTATAGATAAAGACATGTTCCCGCTTGAACAATACGCAATATCCTACATCCTCAAAGGCAGAGATTGAGAGCAAGTTAACACTCAACCCTGGAACAACAAGAACTCCATCAATCTCCAAGAGTCCCCCAAACTCGAGTTGGAATCTGACATTCCCAACTCCACGTACAACTCTCGCCATACCACCTTCATTTACCACCTATCGGCCAGGACCAATCTCTGTGAAGTCTGCAAATACTCGCCAGATTCCCGTCATGTGGTTAGAGGCTCCGCTATCCACAATCCATCTGACATCACCTCTGAATCCTTCGCTGCCAACACTGGAAACTAGGGTAACCAAAGAAACTTCCCTATCGAACTTTGAAGCAAAGTCCTCTATGGCTGTTGTAGCAACTGTCTCAGGCCCCTCTGACTCCTTCTTCTTCTTCTTCCTCTCAGGACAATGAGAGGCAAGGTGCCCCAACTGGTTACAACAAAAGCATCTGACTTTACTCAAGTCCCTCCCGAAACTTCCTTTCTTCTTTCTCTTTGCCACAAGAGCAACATTCTCATCAACTCTGTTTGTCTTCTGATCACTGCTCTGAGATCTTTCTCGGATCTCCTCCTGAGTGAAATCATCCCACAGTCTGCTCCAATCTGGTAGATGCTCATGACCCACCACGCACTTCACGAAGACTTCCCAATCTTTGGTGAATCCATTTAAGGCTATCCTCACCAACTCAGAATCCGAAATGACCTCTCCAACAACTGCCAGCTCATCTTTAACTTGAGCCACCCAGGTAAGATAAGAAGAGACACTCTCCTCCTTACCCATCTTGGTATCATGCAACTTAGTCTTCAAGGACATATTTTGGTTCTCGTTCTTCACCTTGAAAAAGTTTTTAAGTGCATCCTACATCTCCTTGGCAGTATTTTTCTCATCCAAGTGTGGGATAAGGTGATCCTTCGCCCCATCCAGAATAATCCTCTGAGCTTTAGCTTCCTTGACTTCATGCAAGTCCAAAGAAACAGGATCTGCTACAACAGAGTTGACATAGCTAAAGATCTTGTTCTCCTTGAGAATGACTGACAAATGAACCTTCCACTGCAAGTAGTTAGAAATGCTATCCAACCGGTCGTCATATCTAATGCTTGCAGCCGTATTCCCTGTCACAACTTAAGGAAAACAATCACACCATTTTTCCCAAATATCACACTGCCCATTGTCACTCAGAGCCTAAGCTCTGATACCATGTATATTTTTAATGACAAAATCATAAATATTTCATTCACACATTTCGTCAAACACTTAGCAACCTAGAGATAATTGTCTTCATAAATTTCAGAAATGCATACCCACATTCAGAAATTTCCACAAGCATAAATACACATTACTAAGAAAAATATGCAGCAGAAATACACAGTGGACAACAACCCATAACTCACAGAAATTTAGGCAAATTCCAGGGAAAACCCCAATGTGGGGAAACCCAACGAGAGAGAGAGAGATATTATTATTTTTCTTAAGGAAATTTCATAACAACATCAATAACACTTTTCAGCCAAGAGAAATACCTCTTACAGCACAAAAACTGTCCCCCACAAATCTATCTTGAAAACCGTGCCACAGTCCGTACAACTATACAAATTTGCTGAAAGTTGGCACCTTGAAATTCATGCCACAATAGGCAGTTTTACCTTGCCTTCTGTATGAACATCCTCCTTCATAAAATTCTTCAAGGGCTGCCTCGAAAACTATGCCCAATCTTGCCTCGATTTTCATGCCTCAAGAATGTTGTTGTACGACTTGTACGGATCCGTACAGTATGGCCTGTCCCAACAAATATCACTACAACAAATCAAAACAGAAAATGACTCCTTGGGATTTGCACCCTAGCTCTCTTGGGAATCATGGCCTTCTTGATGCTCACTTTCCTCTCTTAAGCAATCTTTCTAAATCAACTCCTCTCGTCTTCTCCGGTGTGTTCTTCTCACATCCCTAAGCATGTATATGTACTCTTCTCTTTTCCCAAGAAACCCTAACTTACATAACCAACTCAATCTAATGGCTATCATAAGTCTAATCTGAGGGCTCATATTTAATGCTCCTCATTAATTACAAAATAAGTAATAAATGCTCATTAAATACTTTTTGGGTCCCACAACTTAAAATCACTTTAAGTTGTAAAGTACATTCACTTTATAAAAGCACTTTATTTAAAAAGTCACTTTAGAAATAAAACATGTCTAGGAAATATCACTTTATGTCCTCACCGTGACAAAACACAAAAATATGAATGAGGACATACCTTGTTACATTTCAACACTATCGAGATAAGAAGTTCAATGTGAAGGTAAAATTAAATGATGATGGCACTTATGCCATCAAAGGAATTGGATCAGCATCTTTTCAGCTTCAGTCAAGTAATGTATTTCATATTGAAGAAATTCTTTATGTTCCTGGATTAAAGAAAAATCTTATCTCAGTTGCAGTTCTAGAAAGTAAAGGGTACTCATTAACCTTCTCCAAAGGAAATTCTCTTATGTGGCCCTCAAATGAAAGTATGAGCTCAACCACAATCAGAGCTCAAGAAGGTGGACTTTACAAAGTCACTGGTCAAGTTATTCAAGCATTAGCTCATGAGATGATCAACCCCTGTGAACTATGGCACAAAATGGTTGGACATCTCAACTATAATGCTCTCCCAGGTTTGCAAAAGATGGTAACAGGTATGCCATTTTTTTCTTTTGAGCATGATAATATTTGTAGAAGTTGTGCTCTTGGTAAAAATACAAACAAATCCTACCTTCACAATAATAGAAAAACTAATGGTATCTTAGATCTTATTCATTCTGATCTTTGTGGACCTATGACTGCTCCGTCCATGAATGGTTGTCTTTATTATATCATTTTTATTGATGATTGTTCTCATAAAACCTGGAGTTATTTTCTGAAAACTAAAGATGAATCTTTCAACAAATTTCAAAATTTTAAGAATCTTGTTGAGAATCAGACAAGTAGACATATCCATGTTTTCAGAACAGACAATGGAAAAGAGTTTGACTCCCACAAATATGACGATCTATGTTGGGCTTCTGGGATTAAGCGGGAGTTGATCGTGCCTTATAATCCCCAACAAAATGGGGTTGCAGAAAGATAGAACATGACAATTTGTGAAGCAGCCAGAGCCATGATATATGATCAGAACCTTCCATTGTCTCTTTAGGCTGAAGTTGTGAGTACTGTAGTCTATATTCAGAACACGTGTCCTCATAAATACTTGGAAGAGAAAACTTTGGAACAAGTCTTCACAAGTAAGAAACCTTCAGTTGATCATTTGAGAATTTTTGGTAGTCATGTCTACATTCATGTACCAAAAGAAAAGAGGACTAAGTTGGAGCCCTTTGGAAAGAAAAACACTTTTGTGGGGTACAATGAGACCTCAAAAGAATATTGAATTTATGTACCATGGAAAAAGTACATAGAGGTCAGTAGAGATGTGACCTTCCATGAGGAAGCCACCTTTCGTCGTTCCAGAGAACTTCCATGTGATACAGAGGAGCAATAAGCTCCATCTCCAGAACCTTCAGATTCACAACGTTTAGATGAGCAGAGGGAGGAGGCCAGAGAGCCTTCAGTGGATCCCATAAGGGATTCTGTTGATTTTCCCCTAGATAAACCTCCTGTCAAAAGGAATCCAACATGGTGCCGTGAAATTTTAAAGGAAGCAGAAAAGCATGCAACAATTAAAGGTACCTTCAGAGAAAGCAAGAAACCAGATAAATATTCAGGTTTGATAGCTCAGTTGAATCTTTTGGTTGACTTAGAACCTTCCATATTTGATGAGGCCTCCAAACATAAAGTGTGGAAGGATGCCATGATAGAAGAGTATGATTCAATATTGAAGAATGATGTATGGGAAGTGGTCCCAAGACCTCAAGGTAAATCAATAGTAACCTCTAAATGGATTTACAAAATAAAGCATGCAGCAGATGGCAGTGTTGAAAAATTCAAAGCTAGATTTTTGGCTCATGGATTCTCTCAAAAAGATGAAATTGATTATGATGAGATCTTTGCTCTTGTTTCCAGGTATAGCTCTATTAGAATCATCATCTCTCTTGCTTCAGTTTTTAATTGGAAACTTCACCAAATGGATGTTAAGATTGCCTTTCTTAATGGTGAAGTTGAGCAAGAGGCTTATATCGAGCAGCCTGAGGGTTTTGTAATCCATGGAAAATAATCCCATGTATACAAACTCAAGAAAGCCTTGTATGTATTGAAACAAGCTCTGAGAGCTTGGTATGGAATAATTGGCAGTTTTCTTCAGAGTCTTGGGTTCTCCAAGTGTATAGCAGACCATAATCTTTATATAAAGATTGAGAAGAACCATCCTGTTATCTTGGTTTTATATGTGGATGATTTGTTCCTTACTGGAGAGGAATATCTGATAGCTCAGACTAAGAGGGAGCTATCAACAGAGTTTGAAATGAAGGACTTGGGTCTTATGCATTAATTTCTTGGCTTAGAGGTGTGACAAAAACCTAGTGAGATTTTTCTCTTACAAAGTAAGTATGCAGTTGATGTGCTTTGCAGATTTGGGATGCTGGACTGTAAGTCCATGACCACACCTATGATTTATAACCTGAAGAAGTTACATGATCAAGCTACAGGTTTAGATCCAGAAGACCCTACATTATATCATCAGATTATTGGGTCCTTGATGTATCTAGTACACACTAGACCTGGCATTTGTTATGCAGTGAATGCCCTCAGCCAGTTCATGTGTGAACCGAAACAAATTCATATGGTTGCTGCTAAGCATATTCTTAGATATGTCTGAGGGAATATAGCCTATGGGCTCAGATACACTTCCAGTGGAGGTGTAATTATTCATGGCTATACAAATTCAGATTGGATGGGTAGTACAGTGGACCGAAAGAGCACTTCCAGATATTGTTTCAGATTGGGTTCAACTATGATCTCCTGGTCCAGCAGGAAGCAAGGCTCCATATCCCAAAGCACTGCAGAGGCATAATACATTGTTGCAAGCATTTCTATTAGAGAAGTAGTATAGCTCAAAAAGATACCCTTAGATTTGTTCAGTGTTGAGCTGGAACCCACAGTAATTAACTGTGATAACCAGAGATGTATAAAGCTCTCCGAAAATACCGTGTTTCATGATAGATCGAAACACATTGAGATGCGATATCACTATGTTCGAGACATGGTGCAGAAGAACATTCTCAATATTCAGTATGTTCCAAGGTGGAACAAATTGCAGATATTTCTACCAAGCCCCTGTCATTGACAAAGTTTGTGTACTTTTGAGACAAGCTTGGTGTTGCTGAGAATGCCTTTCTTCCTGAGAGGGAGTGTTAAAATTAATGCAGCTGCAAGAGCCATTTTCTAGGAGGATGGCAAAGACCTTAGCTGAGATCTAGGGCCCCCAGTACACTCTTGGGGTTCTTGGTATGGGACCAAGCAGTTAGAGCCATGGAAAAAGACCCTAATGAGGGACGCCAGTGTATTTTTGGGGTTCTTGGTCAAGGACCAAGCAGTTTGATAATATAAGTCCCTAGATGTGTTCTAGGGCCCCTAGATGTGTTCCAGGGAATCCTTTCTCGGTGCTTGGATTGATCTTTGGTTATGTACCTTGGTGGATAAGACCCTAGTTGTGATCTAGGGCCCCCAGTTGCGTTCTGGGGTATCCTAGTTTGAGAATAGGCAGTTTCTTGGTTAAGTACCAAGCCGAGATGATGTGTGATCTTCTTCTCTCCTGGGATGGTCCATGAGACCTAGGAGCAGTTAAGAAGAAAGACATGATCACATCATTGACCTTCCTCTTATGCTAGGATGATAAAAGCTTATAAGTTATATCATGAGACTCCTGTGGACATTCTGCCATTAAATAAGAACCCCCATTGACCTTGTCTTATTACTTTTGCAACCCCTTGCTTGAGTTACGTCCTCCTTAATGTTTATGTGGTTTGGTCCTTTGCTATCCGCCTTGACTTTGGATCCCCTCTCCTTGACTTGTTGACTATTCTAATTAACATTTAATATTTTATGATTAAAATATTAATTGTTTAATTTGTTTAAATTGTTAGAGTTTAATCTAACCCTAAAATTAGGGATAATTTTTCTAACCCTGTCCTACCTACCAAACTATAAAAAGGAGATACCTCTCCTCTCATTAGACACACTCACTCTTCCTTCTAGCCGAGTCTTGGTTTGAGTTTTTGCTGCGACTCCCTTGTTTTGGTTGTTGAAGTGGTGCGACCCTCTTTAGGTCAGTTTCTCTTGCTTGGTATAGCTACCGTGGGCTTACCTCTCTTGTTCCTTGTTTCCGCTGACCCCTAAGGGTCTTTCTTCCAGCCTGCCACTATCTCCTTGTTGGTACCGTCACCTGTATGTTGTCGCTGTCTCATTATTGGTGCCACCTGTATGTTGTCGTTGTCTCATTACTGGTGCCACTTGTATGCTGCCTTTGTTTCATTGCTTGTGCTACTTGTATGTTGTCGTTGTCCTCCTTTTTGTGACCTGTGTATGCTACCTCACCTTACAGCTCCTAGTGCCCTGAATAGGGTTTGTCCGTGCAACTCTATAATTGTTATTACTTCTGACCATTGTTGTAGCAATTCTGTATTTTGGACAAAATTTATTGAGGTTGTTGGTGGCCTCCTTTCAGCCACTAGGATGGATAGTGGTGTCCTGTTTTAGCTCCTTTAATTGATGATTGGCATGTTGGTCAGTTTTCTGTTTTTTACCCTAAAGTTCTTCTTGGAAAAATTGTTCTAAGGATCATGATGAGAGCTGTCCTGAGGGTTTGATCAATGATCCCTTAAAAGCTTTTTCTGAGCATACATAAAAGAGGATAACATCAACACATCAGGTAAATTTGTTCCTTGTCTAACTAAGGAAATACTTAGATCTATAATGTGATTAATGTTATAAATTGTTTACATCAAAATTTTTGAATATATTGCTGATCCAGATTTACAGTAGCAAATAAAATTAAAATATTTATGTTCCTAGCTAGTCTATAATTTGCCCTTAAATTCTAACAAGAGTACCCAATTGTTCTGGACTTTAATTAATTAATGGAAAATAAATGGTCTTGGAAAAATGATGCATTGAAAACGAAGGTGCAACAGACCCTCTAAAAGGCACCCATAAATGAAACAATACAAACCTTTGTATGTCATGAACCCCATTCCCAAAAGTCTTACCCCCATCCATTTCATCTTCTCCACATGACTTAGAGAGGGGTCCACCTAGGAAAAACTCCTTGACTTAAGGAATGACTCACCCAATAGGTCACCTTGACAACCCTCCCATACCTAAACTTGGAAATTGCATAGGGTCTTGGAGCACTTGTATAATTTGATGAAGTAGTTTTAATGCACATGTTTAGGTGGCTCTTGTGTTAAATGTGATTTTACTTGCCATGATACATTTGACTTGAGACCCTTAGAGGGCACACTCATTTGTCTTTGCAGGACCTTGTTTGATGGATGTTTTGAAGGAACAATCCCAACTTGGACCTTCATTGGGGTAGGAAGTCCATAGGTTGGATGCCATAACCCAGACTTTGGGGGCAAGAAAAATTTTGGACGTTGCCTTTGGAGGCAAGAGAGAAGACTTTGGAGCTGACACCTATCCCTATCTAGCCCAACGCCTTGCCTTTGGAGGCCTTACACCACACTTTTGGGGCTTGACTAGGGTTAGGGTTTGGTGGTGATGATGATGATTTGATGGACACTTGGCACCTTGTGATGAGGAGGATCCCTTGCACCATGGAGAAGACCCTAGCATTTGAAAGGAATACCTTAGGAGGCCCAACAAATTCCTCTTATTGTTCAATGACTTGCTAAATGTGGCAAGACATCACCCTAAAAAGGGTTGACATCACCCTTAGGGTTTCTTATTCTGCAAATTTTAAAGTTCAAATAAAATTACTTTGTAAAGGGGAAAAATAAAGAGGGATGGCCCCCTTATTTTGTGGTTTACCCTAACTAAATGTGGACAAACACTTTTTAGAGGTTTTGTATAAATAAGGATCAAATTCGTTTCATTTTAGGATAACTCACTCTCTCTCGAGTGAGAGACTTGGCTGAAATTTTCGCCCTCTTTGGGCATTTTCTATATCTCTCTTTTATGCTTATGTTATGGATGCTTCTTGCTTGCTTATAGATGGATAAAGTGGTGCACTACCTTTTTGGAGGCTTCTCTCTTACATGTTGATGGAATATTCTTGGTAGATAAGGGTTTTACATGCTTTCTTTTGGAATTGGTAAAGAATTTTTTTAATATGGTTAGTAATTTCTTCTTGTTTCAAGGTTATTGTTGTTTAAAACCCTTGGAGGAGTATAAGAGCACACACCCTCCACCAAGTCTATCATAATTGTTATTGGATAAGCTATTATCAAGGTTGTTAGGAGGAGTAAAAGGGATTACACCCTCCTAGATTTACTTTGTTAGATTTTCTTTCTCTAGGGAGTAAAATGGCTTAATGATCAGGGGATCAAATTTTGCTCAACTTTCAAAGTGCTCGGAATGCAACGAAAACAGTTCCATTGCGTCCGTCTCGTCTTCCTGATTCCGGTGGTATATTTACTTTCGCAAATGGAGTCCGTATGGAGGAGATATCACGATCTGTCCGCCAAGCCAAACATGCAAAAATTTGGGATGCTGACTGTACCTGTCCGTACAGTTCGTACGGCCACGTGGCAGGGTCGTACCATCATGATGACATGGTGCATATCGGTTGGTTGTTCATTGGTGAATACGGTGTTGACACATGTCTTGTTGGCAGCGAATGATATGAGGGCATGTGGCCCAATGCTTGGGTGCCACATGTCCCTCATTGGTTGGCTTATAATGTCTATGCAAAATTAATGGAAGCCACGGGGTTCGACCCCCGGACCTCCCCACAACATATAACTTTAAAAATTCCGCTAACCATGATGTCGACCCATATTCCTTGTTTCATATTCCAATGCATTTGTATTTGAATTAATGTATTGTGTTAATTGGAAAGGGGGGCGGGTCGGGGCATAGCCCTGACCCGTGGACACATTGTTTAACATATGACCCATATGTTATGACCATTGGCGCGCGTGTGTATTACATTTGTAATACAATACATTGCATATTATATATAATGTGTTAATACAATTCGCGCAGGGTTTTGTAACATTATAACCTATGGTTATATTATATGCCATTTACCATATTACCATGTGTATATGCGCGGTTGTACTTTGCGCGGGAGTTACAATTGGTTGCACGGTTTTAAACGGTTCAACCACTTTTTCGCCGAGCCCGA
>ML789716.1:406117-424740 GCA_009831015.1 Picea engelmannii | reverse complement strand
TTGTTAGTGCTTCAGTTATTCTTAAGCAGAGTCCTATAATGCATGAAAGTTATGTGGAACAGTATGCTTTAGATGCTGACTTTAAGGAAGTGTATGAAACTTTGTGCCACTCTAACCATGTTGAAGAATTGGATTATCATTTGTATAATAATCTCTTGTATCATCTTGGTAAGTTGTGTATTCCATAGGGAGAAGGTAAAAAGTTGAAACCAATTTGATATGGTCCCTTCAAAATTGTCGGCAAGATTGGTAACAATGCTTTTCGTTTAGATTTGCCTCCATATATGTAGATGTATGCAGTTGTTAAT
Organism: Picea engelmannii; assembly: GCA_009831015.1. Taxonomy (NCBI): domain Eukaryota; kingdom Viridiplantae; phylum Streptophyta; class Pinopsida; order Pinales; family Pinaceae; genus Picea; species Picea engelmannii. The sequence goes on along the minus strand of ML789716.1, from coordinate 424,432 downwards.
GTTGATAATTTGAAGTTGTATGAGCCTCCGTTGATCGATGATCAAGGAGAGCATGTTCAGATTCCTTCCATAGATGATTTTTCACCAGAGTATCTAACAAAACTGCAGGAAGACACCATACTTGACAAGAGGATGCAAACTTCGAAGCGTGGAAATGTGGAGTATTTGCGAGTTGGTCTTAAAGGGACCAATCCAAGCAAGGCCAAGTGGATTGAGGTTGGAAGGGTGAGGGAACTATACCCTCATCTTCACATAGACTAAGATAGTCTTTTGGAGGTCCAAAAGCTTCCCAATGGGGAGGTGTGATCAGGGGATCAAATTTTGCTCAACTTTCAAAGTGCTCGGAATGCAACGAAAACAGTGCCATTGCGTCCGTCTCGTCTTCCTGATTCCAGCAGTATATTTACTTTCGCAAACAGAGTCCATATGGAGGAGATATCGTGATCTGTCCGCCAAGCCAAATAGGCAAAAATTTGGGATGCTGACTGTACCTGTCCGTACAGTCCGTACGTCCACGTAGCAGGGCCGTACCATCATGATGACATGGCGCATATCGGTTGGTTGCTCGTTGGCGAATATGGTGTTGACACATGTCTTGTTGGCAGCGAATGATATGAGGGCACGTGGCCCAATGCTTGGGCGCCACATGTCCCTCATTGGTTGGCTTATAATGTCTATGCAAAATTAATGGAAGCCACGGGGTTCAACCCCCGGACCTCCCCACAACATATAAATTTACAAATTCCGCTAACCATGATGCCGACCCATATTCCTTGTTTCATATTCCAATGCATTTGTATTTGAATTAATGTATTGTGTTAATTGGAAAGGGGGGTGAGTCGGGGCATAGCCCCGACCCGTGGACACATTGTTTAACATATGACCCATATGTTATGACCATTGGCACGCGCGTGTATTACATTTGTAATACAATACATTGCATATTATATATAATGTGTTAATACAATTCGCGCGGGGTTTTGTAACATTATAACCTATGGTTATATTATATGTCATTTACCATATTACCATGTGTATATGCGCGGTTGTACTTTGTGCGGGAGTTACAATTGGTTGCATGGTTTTGAACGGTTCAACCACTTTTTTTTCGAGCCCGAGGTCTTGTGGGCCATATGATCGAGTGCCGAGACGGTTGGGGGCTGGAGGCGCCCTAACCATCCTACGGTTTGCACCGTTGGCATGGTTGCGGCCGGTGCCAAGTTTTTACGCTTAAATGAGCGTGTGTGCCAGGTTTGAAACACAAGGGTGCGAATTGTAGAACCAGAGACAACAAAGTTGGAGAAGGAGCTTCAAGGAGGCATATCTTTCTCATTTTTCAACCGTTTCAGGTGCTGAAAGAGCCCAGACAGGGGTTTTGGGATGTTGCGGAGCCATTGAAGCAGTCAGTTTGTCATTTGGAGAATTGTAAGGCATGTTTTTGAGCACTTTGAGCAATTTAATAATAATGATCCATTGGAAGCTGGACCAGGAGATGTAGCCCGAAGTGGGGTGAACTCCTTTATCAAGTTGCTGTGTTTATGTGCTGATGTACAATGTTTTATGCTGCTGTCTATGTGTATTTGCATAAGTAATCCTTAATTTATGTGTTGCAAATTGATCCTGTTTCTTTAAACACATAACATTTAACTTGCAATATTTATTCAAGCTTTTCAAGTCTTCTTCAATTTTAGATCACTTAAACCCCTAGAGAAGTAGTAGTTCTAACTCTTCTACCCAAGACTCCATAACCCAATGAACTAGGCACTCAACTACTTGCATTGGAGAAATAAAATCATTGCATTGGTACACATGAAAAGTTGAGATTTAGCAATTGTCTAACTTGGAAATTGTTCTTCATGCTCAAGGCTCTCTTGTGCGCTAAGGGCATTTTTCTTAGCCAAGTAATTCTTATTGCTGTTATAAATAAATGCTACAGCCATTAGGGCTGCAAAAAACTTTTTTTTCATTCATTGCTCTCTAATCCACCACTAAAATTTGCTTGTAAACCTAGATCATTGTTCTACTGATTATTATCTATCATTTCATAAAGAGATAAAGAACCCAACGACCTCAAAATAGCTCAAGAAACCACTATCAAGATTGACAAAAACATGCAAGCCTCATGAAAGTCGAACCTTCCAGGATTCAGAAAAGGCAATTCTTCAAGACAGTCAGATCCCAAAGAGAAAGCAGCAGTTCCATATAATAAAGATCCATCCTATGACCCTTTAAAGGCCATAACAGAGATGGTTAAAAGAATGGAAGCCACTCATGCTACCCAACTTAGTGCATTGCAGAATAGGTTGATAGCCTTGGAGAGGTCCCAAAATCATAATAACAGATTCCAACCGAGGCCTGGTAATGAAAGATGGCAAAAGAAAACTCCTCAGCAAGAAAAAAGGCCACCTAATCAGTTAGAATCTAATAATGTGGTAAATGAGGACATACCACCCTTTTGTAGAGCATGTGAGGACTTTCATGAAGAGTCCACTTGTCCAATATTTTTTCAAATAAATGAGCATGGCCTCCCTCCAACAAACAACTTTGTGGGGCATTCAAGAAGCTCTGACCACATAAACAATTTTGGAGAAACTCACCCATTGTCAATGGATCATTGGCTCCAAATGCAAGAAATGTGTGAACAATCAAATGAAGTGGTTGAAGATTATGATAATGTCACCAATGTGTATGGACACAAGCCCACAAATGAGCAGATCCTAGAGATGGCCAGACATAAGGGAATACTTTACCAAAGAAAAGGGAGAGAAGCTGCGAGCAAATCTCAAACAAATTTTCCCAAGGTAAACTACTCCTCTTCCAATTATTGATCTATCTAATGATTTAGGTAGTTGGATTTCAAATGCTAAAATATTGGTTCCAGTATCAGACCTTTTGAAAATTCCTTCACAAAAGGAAAAATTACTTAAAGCAATAAATATTCTTGATGGTAAAAAGGTTGTAAAAAATCAAGAGGTTGATAAGAATCAGGAAAAGAAAAAAGAACTACACAAAGATCCACCAGTGGTTTTAACCAACAGAGATAGAACCAAGGAAGAGAATCCCCCTTTATTTGTGTCTCTATAAATAAATGATCAATGGTTACATAACTGTATGTATGATTCAGGAGCTTCATCCAACATCATTACTAAAGGAATCATGCAAAGGCTAGGCCTTAAAGTTACAAGGCCCTATCAAAACATATGTGCCATGGATTCCAGGGAAGTTGAAACCCTTGGGATTATCATAGATCTTCTAGTTAAGCTAGCTTTCCACCAAGATTTTGCTTTTGAAATGGATGTGCTTGTAATTGATGTACCAGATGCTTGGGGTATGCTTCTCTCAAGAAAATGGGGAGTTCACATGGGTGGTTGCATCAACATGGATTTATCCTTTGCAACTATCCCATACCCACCTCCATCAACCAAAAGTTTAGGCTCTTTAGAGAAAAAGAAGGGAAATACCATATAGAAGACCCTAAAAAGCAGTTTAATGAGTTCCTATGCCAAACATATGAGATGGGAAATTTCTCTATTTGTTCAAACTTCCTAGCACCAGCTGAAGAAAGGTTTAAGGATGAAAAGGAAAGTAATAAGGCTTGGAAGATGAACTTTGATGGTGCACATTCAAGATCAGGAAAGGGGGTTGGGATTGTCCTAGTTTCACCAATAGGAAAGTCTTACAACTTTGCCTTTAGATTAGAATTTGATGCAACAAATAATGTGGCTAAGTATGAGGCACTTCTACTTGGTTTAGAAATTGAAAAATATATGGGGATAAAAATAATAAATGTTAAAGGTGACTCAGGGGTTAAAAATAAATTTGCATGTAAAAGTGAAAGATTAAGGAGAGACAGAAATGCAATTTGGGATACCATAGAAATGTTTGATGCTATGGATCTCATTTCAGTACCTAGGGATCAGAACAGTCTAGCTGACAGTTTGGAAGTTGCAGCTTCAACCCTCCAACCTTCAGAAGATTTAATCAAAGGAGAAGGAAAATTGGAAATAATCTTTAGACCTTTAGTTCCAGACAATGTTGATCATTGGCAAGTATTCAGAGATGACAAACAAATCCTAAGATTCATTCATAATGTTCAATAATTCTCTGATTTCAAGGTCAGTTATAAAGAAGAAGGAAAATATTATCCTGAGGAGGATGACTCAATAAAAAATCTAGCCCCTAGGGGAATAATTTATTTAGAAAATATCTTTGACAGGCATGACATGCACAAGAAGAAAAAGGAAGTAATAAAATATGGCAGCTATATAGAAGTAAACATTGGGACAGAAGAAGTCCCAAGGCTCATAAAAATCGGAAAGGGTACTTCAAAAAAAGAAAGAAAACAATTAATAAGTCTTATCAGTGAGTATAGGGATGTATTTTCTTTTACATATGATGAACTCAAAGCTTATAAATATGATGTATTTCAACATACTATCCCACTCAAAGAAGACACAAAACCTTTCCGGCAAAAACTTAGGCGAATAAATCCTAATTTGGCACCTTTGATTCAAGCAGAACTCAAAAAGATATTGGATGCTGGCATCATTGCACCAACAAGGCATTCTTCATGGTGTTCTAACTTGGTAGTAGTTAGAAATAAAAATGGGGGAATAAGACTATGTATAGATTTTAGAAATCTTAATTTTGCATGCATAGAGGATAATTACCCCTTGCCCAACATGGAAACTCTATTGCAGAGAGTTACTGGGTCAAAAATAATGTCTATGTTAGATGGTTTCTTCAGATACAATCAAGTGTTGGTGAGGAAAGAGGATCAAAATAAGACAACTTTCTCCACACCATGGGGTACCTTTGAGTACCTTAGAATGCCCTTTGGATTATTAAATGCAGGGGCCACATTTCAGAGAGCCATGGATTTTGCTTTCCACGAGCTGATGGGAAAGATCATCGAGATATACCAGGATGATTTCACTGTGTTTTCAAAAGAAATATTTGATCATATAAGTCATCTCAGACAAGTGTTTGAAAGATGTCGAAAATATGGCATCTCCTTAAATCTATCCAAGTCAATCTTAGGAGTTGATGAAGGAAAATTGTTGGGTCATATCATAACAAAACATGGGGTGAAAATGGACCCAGAAAGGGTGCAAGCCATACAACAAGTCCATTTACCACAAACCAAGAAAGCCTTGCAATACTTCCTTGGTCAAATTAACTTTGTAAGAAGGTTCATCCCAAATCTTGTTGAAACTTTGAAACCCATCCAAAGACTCTTAAGAGATTTCAAAAGTATTAAGGACGCAATTGGTAAATCTCCTGTACTAATTAGTCCAAACTATGCCAAAGATTTTCAAATCTTCTCCTTTGCTTCTGAGGATACTATAGTAGGAGTGTTTCTCCAAAAGAATGAAGATGGTCAAGAGAAACCCATTTCTTTCATGAGCAAGGCATTGCAGAATTCAGAACTTAATTATACAACTATGGAAAAGAAAGCATATGCCCTGGTCAAGTCCCTTAAGCATTTTCGAGTCTACATAGGATATTCAAAATTTGTGGGGTATGTACCTCACCCTGTAGTAAAAGATACCCTTGGAAAACAAGACTGCTTGGGGGTCAAGGGAAAGCGGGTTTCGAAAATACAAGAGTATGATCTAGAGAAAAAACCCACCAAATTAATCAAAGGTCAAGGATTAGCTCAAATGCTAACTGAAGGTAATGAACAAGCTTTGAACCTAGTCTTTCAAAACGACCAAGTTGGGCCAGCTTTATCTCCAAAACTTCAAAGGTTAGAACAACACGAATGGTATGTTGATATCATTTTCTTTCTTTCTAATCTCACATGCCCTAGTCACTTGATTGGTCACAAAAGAAGAGCATTGAGATTAAAGGCAACTAAGTATTGTATTATTCAGGATGGATTGGGGTGGAGGAACCTCGATGGGGTAATACTTAGATGTGTTGATGATCTTGAGTCCAAAAGACTCTTGGTTGATTTTCATTCAGGATTTTGTGGTGGGCACTTTGCATCCAAAACCATTGCCCACAAAATTCTTAGAGTAGGTTACTATTGGCCTACTATATTTTCAGATGTGCACAAAATGGTAAGGGGTTGTCAGCAGTGTCAGTTGTTTACTGGGAAGCAAAAGCCAGCAGCCTTACCATTACAGCCAGTAGTAGTGGAAGCCCCTTTTCAGCAGTGGGGGCTTGATTTCATTGGTCAGTTCAAAGATAATTCAAGTAATGGCTATACTTGTATAATCACAGCAACTGATTATTTCACTAAGTGGGTAGAAGCTATACCCACCAAGTCGGCAACCGATAAAGTGGTCATGGACTTTCTTGAAGACATAATTATCACTAGATTTGGGGTGCTAGCAAAAATAACTACTAATAATGCCAAGGCCTTTAGCTCCATAGAAATATCCTCATTCTGTTTCAAATACGACATTATATTATCCCACTCATCAAATTATTATCCCTAGGGTAATGGCCTTGCTGAGTCTAGCAACAAGAACTTGATGACAATTCTTAAGAAAACTGTTGGGGATAACAAGAGATCATGGGATAATAAGATAAAGTTTGCACTTTGGGCTGACAGGATCACGAAGAAGAGTTCAACAGGGAATAGTCCCTTCGAATTGGTTTATGGCCTTGATGTCACTTTGCTAGTTCATCTCAAGCTTCTAGTGTATCCGTTTGTCCAGAAGTATGGCTTAGACGAAGACTTTCATCAAAACAGGATTGATCAGATAATTGAGTTGGATGAAAACAGAAGAAAATCCCTTGATCAAAGTATAAAAAATCAGGAAACGATAAAAAGGACCTTCGATAAGTCCTCAAGACAAAGGAATTTCCAGGCAGGTGATACAGTCCTCCTATGGGACAAACAAAGAGAGAAGCCAGGAAGCCACAACAAGTTTGATAGCTTATGGGCAGGGCCTTATATTATCCAGGATGTAGCTGGAAATAATTCTTTTGTCCTAAGTAGATTGGACGGTGAGAAGTTGCCACTACCACTAAATGGTCAACTTCTCAAGCTCTTCTTCAATGAAGTCATCTGATGTCCATGGGACATTTGTTGTATCATATTCTATAAACCCTATCCTCTGTACTTTAGATTCATTTATTTCCTATACATAGTTTATTTTTGTACATAGTTTAAATTTTTAAAATGTTGTACATAGTTTATTTCTTTCAAAAAATGTTGTATATATACATGTATATTATTTCTACAACTCATGTTTAGTATTGGATTTTATATATGGACATGTTATTGACAAAATTTCGGTGAATGCAGGTCATGTGATTCTGGATTCTGGTACGCTTTCATTTAAATAATGAAAGATCAAGTACACGTCCACATATGGAGCCAATGTTATTCATCAAAGTTGCACTAGGATGGACTTCCAGCGAGCCGCCAAAGTTTGAACATTGTTGTTCAAAATTCAGAGTACAAAAGTTCAGTCAGTCATAAAGACCACCCTTTTTTTTTTTACATTTCCATAAAAATTGTAATAAGAGATGTTGCATGATGAACTTGTAAAAGGTCTTAGCCGCCTTAAATCCTAAGCATGATTTATACTCTGGAGTGTTTTTTTTACTTACTAATTATATTTTGTCGTTTTAAGGCAATTTATAATTTATGAGTTTTTTCAATCAATCCCTCCAGAGCTGGAGTATATGCCCATGGTTAGGCTTGAGCATGGATATAATCCTAGTGCCTAATGTATATTACCATGTTAAACATTCTTCTAGAGTCTTATGGAAATGTACTAAGTCCCCCTTAGGATTTTTAAAATTTTTCAGTTAATTAAAAAATTGTCAGAATTCGACAATTTTTAATTAAAAAATAAAGATGTATTACAAACGTGGTACTAGGGGACTTAATATTCCATGGGGATGCTCATTTTTGGACCTAGAGCACCCATATTACCTATGTACCAACGTAGTTGAGCAAAAATAGTGATTTTAATCACTTAAAAGTCATTTTTGCTCACAAAACCCAAAAAAGTCAAATAAAATCATAAAAAATCAGCAAGGGCACAAATTAAGGAAACATGTCGGGACATGTTTGAGAAGAAATAAAGGCATAAAAGTCAAGGTGGTAATCATTGAAGACAAGATTGATGTGATTGAGGATTGTGTGATGAGGTGTTAGCAAGTTTTGAGCATGTGCTCAAAAGGAAGTGCGCCCCTCTTGGAGAGGTGGCGCATTCTAAAGAGGGCAGCCTACCTCTTGAGAGGTGGTGCCCTCCCTACTCACCTTTGCTTTACAAATGGCACGATTTGGAGTGTGGGGAGAGGTGGCAGCCCTCTCCCACACACTTGGCATCCTTATGCTAACATGTGGTGCGCCCTCCCTCTACATGTGGTGCGCCCTCCTTCATGGGAACTTTCACCCTCTTGCTATATAATAAAGCACTCTCCCATTTGCTTAGTTAGTTGGAGCTTGGGTTGAGATGCTTGCTATTGTAATCGTAATATCATTTATATTTTAATAAAAAGGCTTTGGAGGCTACTCAACGGTGTAGAGTTATTGTGTGTGGATCATCTATGTGCATGGTGTATATGAGGTATATGCTTTGTTGATTATTTCTTGTAATTTTTGGTGAATCTTGGCCTTGTAAGGGGAGCTATCTCTCAATAGGATAGAGGTAGGAAGCTTGCTTGCTTCTTGTTTCTATTGTCTTATATATGTTAGGTAGTTTGATGTGCATGCTTATTTTGTTTAATTCTCATGCTCTCAAATTTTTCTAAATTATATGACACCAATGAGGTTAACCTCTTTGCATGAAGTTTGAAGTTGTGCAGGATATCCTATTTGAAGGAGAGGATAAGCTAGCTTTCTGCCCCCTCATTCTTCAAAATTTGTGGTGAAGTAATATAGTCCCTCCACTTTCCATCAAAACAGGAGACTCCATTGCCCAAGGGTTCAAGAAAATTAAGCATTTATTTCTTCTCTTTCTCATCAAATTCTATATCCCTTGGTTACTTGTTCCAAATACACATAAAGTAAAAGAATTGTTGGTTTCTAAGGTTGAATGTCTCATTTACTTTATATATTTCAAAGCAAGTAGTTTAGATCCCAATTTCTAAAGAAATATTTAATTAGATCTAGCTTGCTTTATTTCATCTTTAGTCTCACTTCTTTCAGCAATTTTTTAAAGGCTAAAGATAGGTGTTTTCCAAGAGTTTAATTTCCATATTTGAGCAAAGTTTACTGTCTTTATATTTCTGTTTTAGGACAGCGAAAAGAATAGTAAGAAAAGGGTTTTCTCTACTTAGTTTAAATTCAAAAATTTGCTAGTTTATCATAGAATTTTACTTAGTCAAATTTTGGGGATTTCCTATTAATAACCCAAGACACTTCCAAAGTGTTTTTGGGCATATTTTGTTGTTGTTTGTTTGCTGTTTTGTGTAGGTTGACGAACAAATAAGAGGAAATTCTATCCATTTTCGACGGATTAGGAGCATTTGGGACCCCCGGGAGTACCACTTTACACAATAAACATTTGTAAAACATTGTAAAGAGACCCCCCTAATGAATGGTCACAAGTCACTTCCTTAAAGTTTTGTGCAAGTTCTTTAATAAAATCAGTGGGGCCACAAGCTCTCGCTTTTCATCCCCCCTTGGGGAACGGTGTTTTCGGTGGTGGAGTCAATTTTTGCAATTTTAGCTTAGATTTAATTTTCATAACTAAAGATATGCTAAAGTGATCTTTTAATTGATCACAAGGCACTGCAATCAATCTAGATTAGATTTCCTTTTGCAAATTAGAACACTAATTCCTAGATTAGCTTTACTTTCTTGCAATTTCAAGTTGGAAATAAACCATCCCCTTAGATCCTCAAAAGAGGCATGGTCAGTATGGATTAGTAATTAGTCTCACATTTCATTTCCATATTTTATTTCCAGTTTAAAATAAACAAATTCCCCTCAGCTCTCAGTGCGGTTCCTGACCCTTCCAGTTGCGAGCTAGTCTCGATCTGCTGGAAGTAAGTTTCATACACGTTGTGTTGGTTAGTGGTTGATAGTTTAATTAGGAAAATCTCTAGAGTAGTTAGCTTAATGCACAGGAAAACTCCTTGAAGTGACCTGTGAAGTAGGGCGGGCCCTCTCGGGACCTGGCTTCCCACCCTTTTTGGACATCCAACACTTTGAGTGAGTTTTATTGGTGCCACCATCAGATGGAGAGTAAGTTTAAGATATTCGAGTTCCATAGCCCTTAGTTAGAGTAGCAGCCTCCGCATAGGTAGGAAAGGAGGATCGATCCCGTTTACCTTGAACCAATTGCTCGTTAACCACCAACAATAGACGTAAAGGTAGCATCAGATATAGAGGTACAGGTGGCAACAGATCTCGTTGCAAAGCTATTGGTTACGGTTCCAATTCCAGTTGCCTAAGAAGATTCAGATTAAGTAGTAGATTCAATTGACCGAGTCTCACTAGTAGCATAGGCTTCAGTATGAGTATTCACGCAATCATAAAGAAAGTCATTCATTCAATCAAGAAGTTCAATTGCTACTAGATCTGCAAGATCCTCTGACATTTCTGGGTGTTGCATGATACCTGTAGCTACTTACGGAGACACCCTGTGAACCTCTGTAGCAAAGTTGTAACGGGCAGGGAAGGTTGATGCATTGATGGATGGTATTATAGGGCTATACATTTTAAGGTTTCATAACTGTTGATCTGTGTCCCTCCTTGGCTATTGATCTATCAAGGACATCCCTCTTGTTACCTCCCAAACCTGCACTTCAAGTGGTAAAGCCCTAAAACACAAGTGCAACCCTGGGGGACTAAGAGGGGCTACCCACTGTCACCACAGTAGCTCCCTCTCTCACTTTAGGTCGGCTCTTCTTTGGCACAAGGGGGGTTCCCCTAGGAGATGTATGATAAGATTTAGGATGAAATGGATGGGTGGACCGAGACTAGTGCCTATCTAAATTAGGGCAAATGGAGTCAAAAGGATCAAACTTAGAGGGATATTATTCTTAGGATATGTAACTTGCCACAACTCGGATTAAGAAGACAATCACAACATTAACATATTCATGAAAAAGACAACAAAGACATCCAAGAGGGAAATGACCCAAAATTAGACAACTTCTAAGGGAATGAACAAAGTGACCAGGAATTTAGCCCTCATGTTTCTTTGCAAGTGTTTTCAGCATTACATTCAGCTAGCTTAGATCCAAAATATTATGCCTCACAAGAGAAACCCTTTGCTTACATTGCCTTCAAAAGGGTATTCAACTAAGCTCATAGGGGGATCTCCCCAAATCCAACCATGAGAAATAATGGAGGAAACAAGTATTTATATAGAATTCTAGATTAACCTCTTACAAGAAAATAGAATATGTGGCTTCTATATCCACCAATCTCTCCAAGGGCAAAAAGAAAATACATTTAGCAGTTTCTAGATCCATAATTTTCTCCAAGGAATAATGATATAATATGCTTGGCAGCTCCTATATCCATGATTTAGGAAATACAAAATGGCATAAAAGCACTATAAATACTCCCTCAAGGCTGGGCGTCCTTTCCCCTTGGGCTCTCCAATGACCTTGAATGACGGGCTAGCAGTCAAATGTTTCCCTAAACCTAGGGTGTTCCTTCAATCATGCTAACAAATTTCATCAAAGGTGGAACACCTCCCTATTTGACCATATCTTCAAATATCCTCAAAATTATCCAACAGCTTTCAAGGTTGACTTGACCAACTGTAAGAAATGCACTTGACTTACAGGTTGCAAAATATTCTCCTAATGTGTATGGTTCTGAGCTAGAAATGCAAGAAGATTAGGGCGACATAAGCTTGATAACAGCGGCATAAGCGGGTTGCTTACATGGTGTTTCTGATCTGGCTCATTGCTCATTCATTTATATGAAGTGACACAACTTGAAGATAGAGATCCAATTGGTTTACTGTCTTTCAGTAGGTCCAATCAAGAACCCTCCTATCAATGCATCAACACCAGAAACAGAATGACCTTCCTCTTATCTTGAGTCAGTCGATCTTTCAGAATGGCGAGCAGAATGATTTGAAAGTTAGTTCTCTATCGGTGAAAGAGGCCAGGCATGGGAAGGCGCCACCGTTGCTGAGAAGAAATGTGCTATTAGGCTAGGGAAATTGGATTGTCCCGCTTCTTCCCCACCAATTAATTAGTTAAGATATTTATCCCTCTTTCTTTATGTTGGAGTGTAGTTTGTCTCTTCTCAGTAAGCTATTGCTTACTCATCAATTTATTTTGCTGGTTCCAAGTTTTCTATAGCAGAAAGTAGATTTTATCAACTAGAGACAGAAGATACCATTCCATTTACCCCATTTATTTTTGCATAAATGCTAGTTGGAAATGTCGACTATTCAGCAGGCGATCTTCCCCTCTAATTCTTTGGGGGTGCTCGGTCGAGTCCTATCCGCTTTCTCTTTGGAGAGGGAATGAACGAAAAAGACAAACTCTAAATTGAGCCACCCTTTACTAGTAATTTTGGGGTGATTCACATCTCTCTTGAGTCGGGGTGATCAACAGCCGAGCCGGTCAGAACAACAAGTGGATAGGATCCCATTTATAGGGAATACGGGGCATTCAAAATATGAACCTTCTTTATGTCGAGTGACTAATCCAATCCGACTCCCCAGCTCAACCGATAAAGAATAAGTTTTTCCTTACGAGTTATCAATTAGAGTGCTCGCTCTAGAGACAAAGGGAAATATACCATTCCATATCGACTATTTCTTCTCGGTTGGGTACCTAAGGCATTTCAAAGGCGAGTGCTTCAATGACTAATACCTTTTCCCCATCTCGGGGCACTCACCTAAGATTCGTGTATATGCTCCTATGAATCAAGAGATGAAAATCAACACATTTTGACGGCAGATCTCCACCGTCTTCCCATTGAGAGTGATCCAACAGCTAGAATGCCATGTCATAAAGAAGTGCATTTTAGCTGGGGGAGTCAGATTGGAAGATAGGTCTCTTCCCCATCCCTCGACTTCAAGAGTGGGCGAGGTCTAATATAAGTTTCACTCATCTTAGTTTCAATCATATTCACCTAGAGAAAAAATCTTTTTTAGTTGAAATGTGCCTAATGATGGTATATTCCCCGCTGTTGAAAGGATCAATAACAACTGGGGTCTCTATCAACAGGTCGAGTGTGGTTCAGTATTGAAACAACTTTGCATAGGAGAAATATTCCCCTAATTCTCCACTCTCCTGCCGATTTGATGGTCTTCATGGCTGACGACAAGTGAGATCGGGGCTCTACCTTGAAAGCCAAGGTCTCATATTAGTTGGTACCCTCAGCATATTTGAGAATCATCAAACTTCAAAGGTTTTCAATTCCCAGAAAGAAAAGGAAACAGGTCGAGTACTCACTCTTTCCATGGGTCGACTTCAACGCTGGTGAATATATTGGCCGTCGTTTACGTCTTTTCCTTTTCCTGGGTGTACTGATTTATTCTCCTGTTGGGAGAAGAAGAAAGAAAGTACTCACCCGTAGGGGCAGGAAAGCTTATTATTGAAGTGAAAACTACTCCAATCTATTGTCGAGGGAGAGACTTCCAATATTCTCATAACTACTATAAACCTGTCTTAAACAAATTTCACTCATTTGATGTCTATAGCAATACAAGGAGGCAGAGAAGTTGTTAATACGTAATAATAGATAGGCGACTCAACACTTGAAATATAGGTGCTCGACCCTAAGGATACTCACGATAATGGAATTGATGAATCTTTTCCCTCGACATAGAATCCATGAAAGAAGGAGGAAGTGTGTCGCATGTCACAAGTAGAGGAATTTGTGAAAGAATCCACGTGCTATATTATTGATGAAGACAACAATCCTACTTCAAGATTTTGTTCCGTCAGGTGCTAGTTTAATGGTGGGGTCCTAAACTTAGCTTGCTTCTTCGGTAGGTCTAAAGCTCATCAATTGCTTCAGAGGGAATGGTAACTCCCACCCTGAAGAAGAGCGACTTTACCAAACCAATTAGTGACACTTCAATCTCTCTTCTCATAAAGCTAACCGCTTCATCCTTGCTTCGATCTAGTCTTTAAGTAGTCATAGTTTCTAGAGTGATGGGACGAATCAGGTAAATCTATTATGGAGTTAGAACGATTAATTGGTCACTTAAATGTGGGTACTCGGCTAAAAGAGCATGTTTTTGAGTTATAGGTGCCTTGGTTGTTTGAAGTGAACTGGTTTGATCTGTCATCATAATTGGTCCGACTACAGCTACTAAGCTCTACAGAAGCACGAATTGGCCTGTTCTTTCAATTTAGGTGGGCGTACCACTGATATGATGAACTTACCAATCAAACTAGTTTTAGTGTACTAGAAGCAGGTGCCTCTAATGCTCCGTCATGATTGATTATGATGTTGAACATTAATAAAAGGTATGTATCGGTTTGATCTCGGTTAAACAGGATGGAGGGGGGAGGTAGAGTTTAGTGGGCAAATGTCAATGACTGACTGATGTTTGAAAGCCGATGATGGTAGAGGATCCTTCTCTAAGCCTTTGATTTCGATCTAAGGATTTTGATCACATGGATGGCTAGAGTGCGGGTTCAACTAAAAGAAGTACCTAAATGCTTCCTAATCCATTCCATACTATGGGTACTTCGGCTTTGCATTCAAACTATTCGAATATTAGACTCCGCACATTAAATCATAATGAGCATGTGGACGACGTCAAATATTACATATATAGGACTTTATGGCTGCTATGGTTCGCAGCAGAGTAGGAAAATGTGTTTCTCTGATTGACTGGTCAACCATTATTCAAGTCATTCCATTCATTTTGACCAAGTTCAGTTTCTAAGCATACCACCTTATGAATTCGTGTTTTGAGACCAGTCGATTTCTGATAATGGCGGAAGGAGGTGTTTTAAGGTGGTATGAATGGTCGGGTCAAAGAAAGTCCTTAATTTCATGGTCGGAGCTTAAAACAATCAATCGATGCCTTCTCTATCTACATCATTCCTCATGTCGGTCATCCCTGCATTGGATCTGACGCTGCATTTCTTGGTGCGTATGGCAAGGCAATCCTAATCCATTTCTTACTATTTCCCAGAAGTAGAGCTTGTTTCAGATTTGAACCTCTTTCATTTCATGGTGATGTGGATGAGAAACCTGAATTGGAGTAATAGCAGGTGGAGTAGTACATAATACTTCTATCTGGATCGAATCTGTAACCGCAGAATTCAGTCTATAATACTCCTAATAGAGTAGACTCCACCTCCATTCAAAGTAATATCTCGGGTTGGCTGGTTTCGAGGTATAGCAGAGAAAGTGGACAATCTATCTATGTCACTTGTGTCTCTCTATGCGAGCCCTTGAATCCAGGGTTATACGTTAATAATAGGAGAGGGAGTTTTGTGCTAAATGGACAAGGTCTCTCTCTTAAGGTAGGTCTCGTAAACGCTATGGTTTCTCCCACCCCGATCTTCTGGAAGACGGTCCCTCTTACTAATTTGGATTAATGAATAGTGAACAAGGGAATGAATTTCTCAATGAAACATTCATAGGGGGACCCCTAGGCTCCGCTTCCAACATGGGAGCCCAGGGAAAAATAGAGTCTTTATTTAAAGGTCTCTAAGCATTTGAGCCTAAAACCTCAACCTTTTAAAGCGTAAGCCGAGCTGTGGCATTTGCAACAAGGTCGAGCTTGAAAAGCTCTATCCAACTATCCACTAACTCTTAAGAGTCGACCGATTCAAGCCTTCTAAAGCTCTATCCATTTCAAGGTGGCCCGACATTTCAAGGGTAGTCTAGTCGGTCCCATTGCATTGAAGCCTCTAAAGGTCATTCCTTTGCCAGGTTGTTGGTGGTCCAGTGCCATTAAGTTCTCTCTAGCTATTTACCTTTAAGTAAGAGTGATTTTGGCCCCTTTCCATATATTATACTTATAATTCATTGAAATGGTCGCATCTCAGTGAGTATCTCTCTCTATAATTAACAACGGGGGTGCATTTCATGAGGCTTTCAACCTATGCATAGAAGTCCTAAATGCTCGAAACCAACACTAGTGTATTGAAGCACGACACGCTTCCAAAAACTATTCTCCGCCCGCCAATGGAGTGCCTGGTCCTGTTGCAGCATCGAATGAAGCTACGTAGTTGATATAGCAGTTGGCTTACTACTTTGCATGTGTGCAAGGTGGGTATTTCAGCATTTCATGAATCATTTAGCTTTTGACAACAATGGCAACCTTGTTGCACGGGAAGGAAGTCATTGTTGTTATAGAAGACGGAAACAAGTTGTCGAGCAAGGATTTATGTATCCAACTGACCTCCAACTACCATTGAATTAGCTTCCAACCCACCCATTGCATACCTAAACACCATGAACCCCATTGTCCACCCTACATCCACTGCATACCGAACAATGGGCCCCATCGGTCCATGTCAACCCTGAAACCTCATCACTGCATACCTTGCCCAGGGCACCTTGGAAACCTTCATCCATCCTTCATTGCTCCTTACCCTCCTTTTGAATTCATCAAGCATATCCCCATGCCTTATCCCTTATTAATTGGGGGTTCAGTCGGGTCCAGGAAAAACCAGGAAGGAGGTCGAGTGCTTTTCCAGATAATAAGAAATGGGTTGGTCGAGTGATCAACTGATGGAATGAATCAAAACGTTCAGGGTTGAGCGTGAGTCCTCTCTATCTCAGGCAAGCCGACATACATCATTATTACATACGTGATATGAATCGATGCCTTACCAACTAATCCTACCCAGGTCGTTTATGCCCCTAGTAATAGGGAGAGGGAAGAGAATCAATTAGCAGGTTGATCTGATACAAGGAAGAATCATCATAATAGATGCTGATCTATTTCGTCACTCAGAAAAAGAA
The DNA here is from genome assembly GCA_009831015.1 of Picea engelmannii. Classification (NCBI taxonomy): domain Eukaryota; kingdom Viridiplantae; phylum Streptophyta; class Pinopsida; order Pinales; family Pinaceae; genus Picea; species Picea engelmannii. The sequence goes on along the minus strand of ML789716.1, from coordinate 407,604 downwards.
GGACTTCGAGCGAGGGAATGTGATAGGCATGTGTGGATCCTACAATTCACTCTGTACCGATTGACTTGGCGCCCCCCGGTAGATTGATATTTATGGGCACAAAACGATCGAATGTTTTAGCGAAGGGAATTGCTAATTGTGCAAGATGGGCATATTGGATAATTCCCTAGTCCATGGGCCTTTCAGAATGGGTGTACAAACCTTGGGCAATGGCCAAAACCAGGAAGTAGTTTAGGTATCAAGCCTCTCCTACGCCCTCTCCACCCTTCCAAGCATTTATTTAGTACCTTTTTATTAAAGCCTACAGGCAGTCAGTTTTTGAATAAGAGGCAGTTCTAGCTGTGACGATGGTGAATAGTTCAATGTTGTCATTGATGCCCCCAGTAGGTTGGTGGGTCAAAGAAAGGCTCAATCGATATGCATTTCCTCTTTATTGACCGAAGTTGGAGTGGATCAAACTATCTATGCCTCGACCGGTTCCGATGGTGATCGTTGGTTGCGGTGGATGCCCGAAACCCTTTCATTAGTAAATTGGAGTGTGGATGTTGATGGGCTGGATCGAAGGTGGAGTGCATTGAATCTCCCTCTATCAAAGGTTGGTTCGTAGGGTGGCAACGGTATACCGACCGAAATCTCATTCGACTTGTTTATAGGGAAGGTGGGTTGTTGAGTATATATATGCTATCTCCCTACTTCTAGTCAAGGTTGATCTTCAATCAAATTTTCAAGTTAATTGAGTGAACTCGACCACTGGGATAGCAATCGACCTTAATTAGGCATTGATCGCACCCTTAAAATAGTAGTAAGCTACATGTTCATTTTTTAGTCAGAATCGGTTAAGGGTTCTCTCTCCAACCTAATGTGCCAGGTCGATCTCCTTCCCTCAAGAGAACAAATCGGGATAGATCGGGAAGTCGAGGTCACTTACTCACTAATGGTCATGCTTGAAGTTGAGGAAGATATAATCCTATCTATGATCGAGTGCATTAATTCCCTAGAGGTCCTGCTTCCCACCCGAATCCTACGGACCCCTACGAACCTATTAATCCTACTTCTTCTATTGAGTATCGGTAGAGTCAACAGGAAACTCCTGACCCAACAAGATTGACCAACGGGACATTGTTATCAATAAGTGGGTGGCTGGAGAATAACCACCATCAATTTGAATAGACATGAGGGCCTCAAGATGATGATGTAGATAGGGTCTAGCATAATCCCCCAAGGCAGAATATATATAAGATAGGGCGTTCGTTCATGGGGATCTAAGAATAGGGGAAAGTAAAGAGAATACCTGGAGATCTTTGTTCATGCCAGTAAGGCTGGGAGAAAAACGAGGGGTAGTAGACCCACGTGCCCATGGTTCCGCCGTTGATATATTTTTTGATCCATCTCGTTAGCCTCTATTCAAAAACTTTATCCTTCTTGAATTTATTTCGTATGGTAGGTTTGACGCTTTCTTCTATATTTGACCAATATACCCCACCCCT
>ML789716.1:343704-406108 GCA_009831015.1 Picea engelmannii | reverse complement strand
ACCACCATCCAATCAATCATTATTATGACATATGTCATATTCTTCTAATACTATTATATACGATGGTTGTTAATGTGAATCCCCCTGGAAGTGCACTAATATAGAATATATGTATGTTATTCGGGTGAACCTGGTGAACCACTGGATATGTCTTATTTTTTGTTTGTGGTTTAATATGTAGGACTGGTGCACAACACCAGGCCTATTAGTACGATGTTGTGAAGATGGGGACATGCCTAGATTCATATCATTCTTCCTTCATGCTGTCAAGCATCTCATTCTAGTAGATGTCGATGCATATAGTTGAAGGAACTCAACCTCATCATTTGTTGCGCTCTAAATGATTCGAACATAGTGAGAAGGAGAATGACTTTACCCCTCCCCTTCATGAACTCAGGGGAGTCCGAGGGCATCTGGAGCGAGCTCTTCCTATGTGGTATCACTTCCTTCATTCAACCCGAATATGGCTGGGGTATGCACTTCACTTTGTGAAAATCGTTAGCGAGCATAGGCAATCAGACAATCACAATTCATAACGATATTTCCAGTAGGGGGTAAGGTGGGGGATGAGTTCTTGTTCAGAGAAAGAATGATTAATGTCTTGCCAAAGAGAAGAGATATGCAGTGGCTTTCCAGATGAACTATTCTTGTAAGTGGAAGTAATCACCAACCCAATCACCCAGATATATATATGGTATGCATGCACACCTTCCTGTCATTCTCACGTTGTTCGAGTATATTCAATATTTGTTTAAACCCAACAAACAAATGAAGCTATATGCATTGACATCTACTAGAATTATGAACGAGATCCTATCCCTGGATATGGAAGGATATTCACTCTCTTCCCAGCATCGGCATACCAGGGAGGATATGCTCTCACTATGTTTAACCTAATAAGATCATCTGATATCCCCACCCCAGGGATATCGTTCTGTGGTGTGTGCTTCACCTCATTCATTCACTCGTTCATTCAATCCTCATAGTTTCAAGTTTCTTTGAACATAAGGAGGAATTCAAACTCAACCTACCCTCACCTTCTTAAAGAGGATATGGGTTGAAGGAAACTAGAAACCACCCAAGGTTTAAGTCAGGGATATTTTGCCTTGGTGAGCAGCTCCTCTCTGGTGGCCCTATGGGTGGGTTAATGCACACCTTCCTGGCCCTACGGGTTGAATAATGAAACCAGGGTTGATTTGGGTTGAAGCCTGTATGAAAGGCATTCCCAGCCAATCAGAGTTAACAAACAAATAGAGTTCTTTTTTGGTTTGTTTTATTCCCCGTAGAAAAGTTCGGTTAGGTTATTAGTAGCAACCGACGACCGTTTCTTCGCTTATCACAAGGTCTCCTTAATAGATGGAAGTTATTCAGGAGTATGAAGAGATGGAGGACTTTGTACCATCCATTCCGATGTGGTTGGATTATGCTCAACATCTTGGGGACTTGGAGCACATCTTTTGTTGTATCCACCGCCTAAAGTGATTGTTACGACCACGAAGAAACGAAAAATCCCAACTACGGATACATAAGGGCTGAAACTGCTAAGGGAATTCCATCCAGTGTAAGTATCTGGATAATATGGAATGTGACGTGGCATACCCGAAAGCCCCAAGAAATGCATGGGAAAGAAGGTCGAATTCACCAAGAAAAAAGTGATCCGAAGATGGATTTGACCTAAAGTTTCAGGGTATGTTCGACTAGGGATTTTACCCACCCGGAAGTGAGATCCTGCAGATGAAGCAAAAATGAATCCCATAGAAAGTACATAATGGGAATGTGCAACCACATAATGAGTATCATGCAGAGAAATTTCTAGTCCAGGATTTTCCAGGACTATTCCAGTGAGTCCTCCTATGGTGGACGGATAGATGGAACCTGCAGTAGATAACATGGGTGTTTTGTATCGTATCGAACCTCCCCACATGGTAGTGATCTGACTAGAGATTTTGATTCCAGTGGGGACAACTATGATCATGGTAGCTATGATAGAGTGAGCACGTGTATCAACGTCTGAGCCCACAGTAAACATATGATGATCCCGAACAAGAAATCCAGGAACACCAATATTGATCATGGCATAAACCATGCCTGGATACCCAAATACCGATTTTCCCAGAAAATTCGATACGATATGACTAATGATACTAAATCCGGGTGGAATGGGAATATGCACCTTTGGATGACCGGAGAACTGAAAGAGATGTTGTTATAATATCGAGTCTCCCCCTCCAACAGGATAAAAAAAGGTTCTATTAAAGCTTCGATTGGTTGATAACATGGTAATTGCCCCTGCCGGTACCGGAAGTGATGATAAGAGTAGGAATGTTGTCACTGGAACGGGTCACACAAATAGGGGTGATCTATGCATAGTCATTCCAGTCCCGCGCATGTTGGGGATAGTAGTTATGAAATTGATAGCACCTGAAATGGATGAAACACCTGATAGATGAGGACTAGAAATCGCTGGATCAACAACTCCTCCAGAATGACTAGTAATACCACTTAGGGGCAGATAGACCGTCCACCCAGTGCTGCTACCCACTTCTACTGAGGCTGGGCTTAATGGAAGCAACAACGAAGGTGGCAACAACCGGGATGGAATATTATTCAATCGTGGAAATGCCATGTCAAGTGCACCTATAGGAATCAGAACGGACCAGTTACCAAATCCACCTATCACTGTCGGCATAACCATAAAAGGGATCATTGGAGAAGCATGAGCCGTTATTGACACATTATGAGGTTGATGATTCCCACCAAGAATTTGATCGTCGGGTTGTGCTAATTCCATACGAATTGGTACTGAGAAGTATGTGCCCATTACTCCAACAATGGCACTGAAGATTGAATGTGGAGTCCCTATATCCTTATGGTTAGTGGGGAACGACCATCGAACCAAATTTGTCGTAGAATTCTGATTATTTCGTTTCATTCCTTATCAAAGAGGGGCCGGCCCCGAGGAGCGGGGCGACGACTTAGAAGTTCTTAACCCTCCCTATATGTGTGGATAGCGCTCGTACTTGTTCGGGTGGAAGCCCCGAGAGTTCAGGGTTGCCTATATTAGCTCCAAAAGGGAGCGTAATATGGATGGGTCCCTATTCATATCCTTGTAGAGCTCATGGAGATAAGGGATATCCTTTTTGATATCAAAGAAAAAAGGATATTATAGGATTTGGTCTGAGACATGGAAAAAGGTGCTACTCTCCTTCAATCCAAACTCCTTGTGTAAAATCAGTTTTAGTTTTGCTTGGATTATGAGAAAAGAATTGAGAGAATTTACTTGATTTCATTTTGCATTTCTTCCAATCATGAATTCTCTATGTAATTACGCTTTAGCAGCTGAGGAAATAAGTGTCTGCTATTATATGTGCAATTATGCATTTCTTTCATTATGCATTTCTGATTATTTTATTCGCTGAGGAAATAAGTGGCTGCTATGCTATTATATATGTAATTATGCATTCATGAATTATATACGTAATTACGCGACTATTGGAGAAGATTCACGTCACACTTCATCAAAGAAAATACCTGCTTAAATGGAGGGCAACTTGTTGTGGAATACCTGAAAGCAAGTGCAACAAGTTCCCCTGTAAGCTATCACTTGAAGTTATTTCATAACCTAGTGTTGTATTCCAGAAATCCAGTCTAGTTGTTCTTATCAAGTAATCATTTAGAGAAAGACATCCTAGCTCATGGAACGAGGCCCCACTAGTGAGTTACGCCTCACTACGCTCGTCGCCCATACTCTTTTGTTTCATAGAGACCTCACCTGGTCCTTCGTCCACCTCAACTCAAAGGATGAAATCTAGATATACGGCTACCTTGAAAGAGCCCCACAACCCATGAAGTCGATTTTGTATCCTAAAGAAAGAAGTTCCCCTCACATTGAACAAGATCAGCCTTCTGCGCATTCATTAAGTGATGTTGAAGCTACTTGACGTCGAAGTTCCATTTCACCGATGAAAAGACGATTGCAAATACCATCAGCGTGCAAGCCATTACCATTCCATCGAAGGGTCACCCTCGACCCATCAAGGGGAGTTTGATTCTGGAGCTGGTTTTTTCTTCGGTACTTGTTTCTGAGAATAGGTTAGCTCGTCTAATGAATAGGAGCTCTTTTTAGAATGGATAATATCAGTCTCTCGTCTTTTGGTTTGGCAGGATTCTTCAGATTGTCTTGAATTTGAATTGGACCAAGCTAGCTTTCCTTGAACAGGAATAGGATCCGTAGCAAGAAAGATGTTGTATATCCTATATTGGGAGCTCTCCTTTTGACGAGCAACTACTTTCTTCCTCATTTGAGGGTTTTCATCTTTGAACTGGAACTGGAATCTTTGAATCATTTTCTTTGACTGGCTTGAGGGCACGAATCCATGTATGGTCGCGAGTATGAGCTTACGTCTTTTGAGATAGGGAATTGGAATCCTGTTTCAAGAAAGCAATAGGATTGACTCGGCTTTGGTACTCATTCCTAGCATTGGCTGGAAAGCACCAACTTAGAGTAGGCTTTTTCCCATCGATGGACTAGGACTTGGATCGGTAGCAAGAAAGATGCTCTTTCCTTTCTTTAGGAGCCTTCCTTTTTAGGAGCAAGAAACTTCTTCCTTTGGTTGGTATCTTCGAATTGGAAGAGGAATCGTATTAGAAAGAAGCACTTCAATCTCCCCTTTGTTGGTTATGGTTGTCGATCTAAGAGGAGGTATTTGAACAAGTAGTTTATATGATCTAGTTTGAGTAGGAGTATGAGCTTTCCCTCTTTATGAGTTCTGAGTGAAAGTCTCTTTTGAAGCAGTATTTCTGAGTTCTGAGTTCGAGTACAAGTAGCTCTTTCTAGTCTGAGTAGCGGTATTAGCAGTTCTCTTTTTTTAGGAAGCAATAGTGACTCGAGTAAGGCAAGCTCTTCCTTAGATGGGTAGTATAGTAGTGAGTTCTACTTCCAGTTTTCGAGCTAGGGGATGGAAGTACGACAGTCTGATCAAATATATTTTGAAAGAGCACAGTTAGCTCTAGGGTTTTGGAAGGACAGATTGGACGCTCACGTTATTGGCAAATTGATTTGAATATGCTTTCAGGAAAATAGACGTTCAGTAGCCACAGCTAGGCTTAATTCACGCTATCAAGGCCGATCTGAAACAATTAGAGAACCAACTCTTGCTTCTCTCGGGTTGGGGTTGTCATCTTTTCTGATGGAGAGTTCGTAGAGAGAAAGAAGCAGTATTTTAGTTTAGGTTCGGTAAGAGAAGTCACACTGTTTAGTGAATATGGAAGGAAGCAAGGAAGGCTAGCACCAAGCATATAAGAGTACACTCTTTCCGGAGAGTAGTAAGGTAGGCTCATGATCTGAAGTTTGCAACTTCCCACCACCCACCTTACCGGGATGATTCTCTATCAAAATAGCATAATTACATAAACAATTCATCCCGGAATGATCTCTCTCATTTAGGCTTGGATCATGAAAATCGAAATGACATAGAATTGGGAGAAGAAATGATCTCGACTTGATATTGACTTCATTCGAATTGACTTCATTTTGACCAACCGTGAGCTACTATTAAATATGTAATTATCCAACGGTTATCAGTTCACCTTCAGGGCTTGTCTGATATTCTCTTTAATTAATCTGTCTCTAGCCAAGGATCACTTATGCTTATCATATCACCCTCGAGTCTCACCTTCGCATGCAAACTCACCTTTGTCCGGTGATAATACATTAAGTGAGAAATAGAAAGTGTATCCGGTCTTGGCCTATGCTTATCGACTCATATATGATGCCTCCCCCGCTGGAAAATACGTGAGATTGGGTGGGGAGGTCTCTTTATTATATACACATTTATTCCCCTTTCTTTCCTTCCTCTTTTTCCTGATGGCCCAATAAAGAAAATCTTGCGGAGTTCGCACCAATAACCATAAGTAAGGTCCTTATCAGTCGAGTCCTCGAATGAGCCCACCTTCCTTTGTTTGAGCAGGGCTCCTTCGTTTTATTGCTAGCGGGCCTATCTATATTCATTCATGCATGATAGAGCGATAGATAGGGGTGGGCAAAAGGCTAACAACTAGATAGAAATGTACTTTTGTATTTATGTATGCTTTTCTTGTGAGAATAAAGAAAGAAATGAGGAGCGTAACTTCTGAACCTCCGTAACCAAGGTCAACCAATGGATTGGGGTCATTGATGCATAGAAACTCTAACCCAACGAAACCGAATAAACCAACTAATATCATACATAAACTATCGGAACAAAGGATCAAACATAAGCTCATAAACACACTAATAGTAGGCTCAGAAACCTGAATGCAAATACACATTGGGAAAGAGGTGAAGGGAAGTACACATTAATAAATAATAGGGAAGTATGCATTACGAGAAGTACACATAGGTAGGCTCACATAACAACTCCCAACCAGGGGGCACCTCCTTATTGTGTGGCACCTCCCTCAATATTGTTAAGCACCTCCCTCGATAACTACTACTCCAAAACTACTTACTTACTTACTAATAACCGAAATTAATCTTGCTTCACTGGGCAATCATTGGGACTGCTGATTACCACTTTGAATCATTGATACACAAAAAACCCATGTAGCCCTTCACGGGATTGATTGAAATATCCACGAAGGACAAGTAGACATAAAGGATATGGGTTATCAGGTAAAGAAAGGGTGGACAGATAAGCCACTAGGAAGCACACAGATCAGCCATTGACTGGAAAAGGCCTTATATTATATTGCGAATGGATTGACCAGAAAAGAGCAAAGGAAGCAAGGTATACTTATGCCACGAGACATCCAGAGGAAATGGATTGAGGAAGAGTAGATAAGCCCATTGCTAATGGACAAATCAACAAAGAAAAAGAAGAGCAGATGATCATCCATAATAAAGGGATTATTGATCAACCAAGCAATGGACATAGGCAATAACCAGATTAGCCGAACAACGGATCAGTCGAGGAACATCAATCAATATACAAGGTACTAGTTGGTCTGGTGCGGTGAAGTAATGTTTGGTGACAGATAGATAGAGATTAGTAGCAGGGGACGACCCAAATACACTTGTTGTGCTCTGATGCTGATCAACCAATGGAAACCCCAACCATCCTCATCGTACTAACTGGATCAACCGATCCTAGTGATGTGCACCTATCCGAATCCTCGGCGAGGCGTTTCTCCTTTATGTTAATGCATAGTAATGGAGATGGTTCTAATCATTGACATATCTGTTCGATTCGACAGGATCGAGACAAGCATACCTTAAGACAATTCGATTCCAGCATACTTTTGTTTTCGAAGGACCCCGCGGACCTCCAGGCAGGCGTTATTGTATAATGTTGAATAGAGATTCAGGTGGTTCTGACAATCGATAGGGATTCAGGCGGTTCTTGCAATCAAGGTATTGGGTTTTGACTGATAGTGCACTACTTAGCTGGTGACCCCTTGGTGATTGGGTCTACTAGATGTAATGGGCTCGTAGACCTGTTGGACTGACTTGGGCTCACTAACTAATAGGCTGACTAACTTAGGCTTACCGACTAGATTTATATTGGTACTTACAGGTAAAAGGTTAACTCCACTCATTAAAGTAGTATAGCACTTGGTGTAGAGGGCAATACAGGCCTTGGTGAGGGTAGGAGGCAAGTACGCTTTGGTTGGAGAACAAATATGCATAGGTGGGCTAAGAAACCAGATGGAAAAAGATCAATTTGAAGGGGGCCTATGGTGCCCGAAGAAAAGACAGAGAGATTATATTGCTGAGCAGGGCCCTCGAGTAATGGGGGTAAAGCTTTGATGATCCCCCTCACTAAAGCCTTCTTCCCAGGGATTCTTAGTGTTTCCCAGGTCGGCCCTTGACCAAAGCCCTATTCTGACTAATGATCGTGAAAATTTAGGCCTTCTTCAGTAACTTTGAACCACACTCTACAAAATAGTTCAAATCCCTCTGAAACACGAACACTCTTAAAGTATCAGTATACCTTAAAGTATAAGAAATATGTCTCCATCAATTCAATTGTTGCCTTAATTCCTTAACATTCGTTGCCTTAATTCCTTTGACTAGTGAAACACACTCTCCTAACTATTGAAATACCAACGATACCAATCTGTACCTTCACTAACACACATACACTCACACACTCACCCAGAAAATCACACTAACACACGTTCATTTACATGAAAAATATCCACTACTACCCACCATAAATCATCCCACCAGATATGTTCTTTTTTGCCTTCCTTAAGTAGGAAAAGTTCTAGGTGGATGACTCACCTGAAAGTATCCATTGGTGCTCCCAATTCTTCATGTGCATCCTGTAATGTCTAAGTAATACATCTAAGCTTTCTGGCTGAACTTGAAGGTAATGAGGACTATGTTATTTGATTGGAACCTTGTTGATTCGAATCTGATTTTTCTTTCAATTTCAAATCATAATTTAGGATAGCAAGCGTTTCACCTTCTCCAATCTCTGTAGGAGGATCCTGATATTTTGAGGACCATCCATCCTCCGTGGTAAGTTTACAGTGTTGATATCTCTCTTTGTCGGTCCCATGGTTTCGGTGTCTATCGATGATATCATCTATATCCCGTGCCGGTAGACCTCATTGATCTGATTTACCCAGAACCACTAGCACTAGATCCAGGTAGAGCGGAAGCTAGGGTAGATCCTCAAGTTGCAGAGGAAGATTGAGTTTTTGAATCCCTAGTTCTTGTTCGCGATTGAGATCGAGATCCACCAGTAGCGGAAGCAAGGATGGAAGCAAAGCCAAAGCCCTTAGTTCAAGAGCCACCAATTTAAGAACCAAACGACCTCGTTGTTGACCCAGAATAAGTGCCCATTATTGATCCACCATCAGCAGAGGGAGTAGCTACGGGGTAGGATATGAAATGATATAAGAGAGAATATGCAAATACAAATCCTTAGCCACCAGGAGATCCGGTCGATGAACTAGTTGGAGTTTACCCAGTGACTAGAGTAGAAAACCAGTTATTGTCCCACCATTATCAGCTAGAACATAGGCAACGTAGGCAAGGTAGCTAGCAGGAGTGAAAGTATCTAGAATGGTAAGGGCATCATCATAGGAAACGTAAGTGAATATATAAAATATTCACTTAGACCTTCGCTCAGTTCCAGGAAAGGAAGAGGTTACTGAGTCACCAATTTGAGAACCAGAGCTAGTTTCTATTGTTCCAATGTCATAATTAGTTGGATCCATTTAATAACCTTATTGCAAAAGCAAGCATTACATCCAGCTCACGAGACGAGACATAATCTGCACAGCCCACCATATTTTGACACCCCATAGATCATACACTTGTAAATCACACTGTATGGACGGAAATTCTCATAATATGCTCGACCTAATAGGAGAGAAACAAACTCTCTCCATAGTGACCGGGTCAGATCAAACCAATGACCAAGCTATAGTCGAGTCCAACCTAGACCTACCACTTCTCTATGTGCAACAACGCCAAAGAGGTTCACCCGTGCATACGGAAAAACCCTATCATTTTGCACTAGATCCATAAAAAGCAGCGTCAAAGAAAGCATCTGAGCCCATTCAAAAGACATCACTTCACCTAGAAACAGATCTATAATCACTGGATCCCGTTTATTAAGCCTGATAACCCGCATCCCTTGTTCGAGCAACAGTTTCATACCCATCAATTGAAAAGGCATAAGCCAGGATAGAGGAAGCTTTCGGTGGGCTTGAGGCTATAGATGATTGGACGAGTTATGTTGGCATAGGCTTGATTTATGGCACTCGATCGGGGCCCTAAATGAAACATAGTGGCCGGGTAACGGATGTTGGATAGTGCATATTATGTTTCATGAGCTGGTAGTCATTATTCTTATCTAATATCGTGCGATTGACAACTAAATTGAGGAACGAGCTATAAGGGGGTATCACTGGTGCCACGCGAGAAAATGCATCTTTTGGCTCAAAGTACTACTAACCACCTACCATGTGATTTTTTTCCCACGAGACTCTCAGTCGCTATATATATGCATTACCTAGTCAACCGTGTGAGTCGTCCACCCAATGCTTCTCTCTTGCCATACATACCTTGTTTCCAGAAATGAACAGACCTACTAGCTACCATACACCTATTATCTAAACACACCTATTAGCCTACCAAGTCAACCTATAGAGCCCAACACCTTGACTCACCAAATCCCAACACGATCTTCATGTACGTAAATAACCAAACAACATGCTACCATCCATCGACAGGGAAGCAACAGGAAGGAAGTAGTTCAGGGCTAGTTATGGAACCAAAGAAAGTGAATGTACTAGTTTGAGTCCCAGCATCCTCGCGCATTCAAGTGCTGGAACCCGTTGATTATGTTGCTCAAGTTGTGTTTTATCTACCCCATTACAGTCGGCTATGGGATTACCTTAATGAGGTGGTTCACACCTTACGTCCGGGATCTTGATATTTTGATTCTTTCGTGCATTCTAATCTTGCCTTAGTGGATTTTTTCATAATAATGTCGACGATGGACTGAGCGAGTTGGACCAGAGTTTAACCTGAACCATTTGACCTTGAATATGTTGACCATTACCCGGATAAGCACTGGAGGGAACCTTGCATGTTGTGCATTCCTGGCCGCCGAGAAAGACATAAGCCAGTAGCCAATTTTTAGGCATGCTAACTGCATGCTAAAGGTGCTAGGCACATAGGAATTAGGTTCGGGAACATAATAGCTAGGTTCAGGAATAGATTCGAGAAGCGTTCTTCTCCTCATTATATTAGTATCGGGTGGAAGAGACTTTCAGGTGGATTGGTTCAGGACCTTTCTTTGGTGAAGTAACCTTTCCTTGGTATGAATCGGGGAATCTGGTGAGACCTCAAAGAGGGTGATTCCTCTTTATCTAAGGTGTTCTCCTTCTTATCCGATCTTAAGTGGTGTAACATAATAGATCTAATTCTCCTTGTAAGAACCCATACATAGGTCGCCCATAGGCCGAACTCATGGTTCATGGATCAGGTGGATATATATATTAGTAGGAGGATTTTAGAAGTGGTTGGCTTCTATATCTAATCGAGGGTCCTCAAATTCATCGGGTAAATTGCACAGTTATAGGTAGGTGTTAACAGAACCAGGGAATGTCCGTATGTTCAGTGTGGCCCAATTCTACATCAGAGATTTTCCTTTACTAACCAAGAAGATGTTATAAATAATGACTTGATGTCTCCCTATACAGATATTGCCTAAAGAGAAGGGAGAAAGTTCATAATGCTCTTTCGTCTGACCTAGTTCATAGCCCTGCAGAGTTTTGTTCATAGTGTTCAAAGTGGGAATGATTGAAAATGACCTCTAATGAAGGAAGGATGGTAATTACGGAATAGAGTATAGAAATACCCCATAGGTAGTCGGACTCATGGTTGGTGGATAAAGCAGGTGGGTCACTAATATATATATGAGGAGGATTTTGGTTGCACCCTTATTAGCGGGAAGCTCCGGAGCATTACCTTTCTATTAGTAGGGCCCAGAACCTCGGGGAGTAAGCCCCTATAAGAGGATAACCTTAAGGCCTCTCCTCACCTCTAAGAGAAGGTCTAATACCTCTAAGGCCCACAACCTTACAGGGCAACCCTTTTAAGGAAACCTATCAGAGTAATACCTAACCTATCGGAGGTACAACTATGTTGCATTTACCTTAGCTAGATGGGATCTATAATTAGTCTTTTATGTTATAGCTCTAATTAGTCTATAATATGTGACATTGGTAGTGTGGATCGGTGGATATATATATATATATATATTATTAGGAGGGCATTCTTGAGTAGTCAGGCAGGTAATTAAAGAATTAAGGTGTTCAAGTCTGTGAAAGTCTGTTCAAGAATGGTAGCAAATTGATCATTTAGATTAAGAGGCGATACAGAAGCTATCCCCTAGAAAATCGATAGTGAAACTTGGTGGTGAAGATGGATGCAGTTTCAAGACCAGATATAGATTTTGTTGATCCCTTTGAGAGCATATTTAGATCCAAATCAGGATGCACATGTTTTTCCAGGAATAGAGTCAGCTAAAGTTCGACCAACATCTCTCCTAGCATCTGAGCCAATTCAATTTCGATAACCACCTGCACCCGTATAAGAAGCATAAGAAGAGGCATAGGCAGAGGTTGAACCAAATACATATCCAGATCCCTTATTTTGTCCCCATTATTTATCCAGACCCAGACAAATAGAGAGAGGGAAAGGGCTAACCTGCTTAACCCACAATGATTTTGGGAGTGTCAGCTAAAAAAGATGTTGGCATAACCTAGGTCAGCTATAAATATATAGCGCCTGAATGGGTAAGAACTATTGCAGATCTAGTAGGCAGGGCCCTTTCGCCTTTGAGTCAAATGCAACAGAGCCCGTAAGATTCCATCCCAAATCAAGTGCATCTATAGTCGACCAACTGCTCCTCATCCCTTTACCTATCCATGCTAATTTCAGGTCAGCTCCAACCACTGGCTACTGAATAAACTAAGTTAGCTTGGGAAACTTAATCTACTGGTGGTACCGCGACTATGGGTGCTTTCTTTGTTGATGCTGCTAGCTTGGGTGCTTGAAAAGATGGAGGCTTAGAAGACTCATGTGTTATGTAGGTGATTCTCCGAGAGCAGCTGTAGAGAGAGGGAAATTCCCCCAATTCTTCGAACAATATTAGGGGTGGGGGAGCCACCCTATACGTTCTCTTTACCTGCCTAAACGGGTATCTCGATATGCACCCAACCGCCCTGCCTTAGAGAACCCTAATGAAACCCTTCCTAAACTTTATATGCTTGCTCTGGGAAACAAACTCTATATTTCTGAACCCTCATTCTTCGATTTTCGTCGTCCTTGGCCTCCTATCGTTGGGCAAGCAATAAATTGCCTTCCTAATTGACTTATTGGGTGATGGGATAGTCTTCGATTTCGCTGCCTCGCCCCACTATTTTATTAAGATAGAAGGTCAGGCGATCCTGCTTAACAACTCCTCACCCTATCGAGATGGTAAATTCAGTCAGCAATGATGGCCTATCGGGAGTGGTCAATTTCAGAGTGAAAGGGAGGAGGGACGACTCGCTCTATTCTTTTGGGGCCCTGTAAGGAATCAATAAGTACTTAAGCCCTCACCCTCCTTCCTCGGGTGAGCGATTTCATTCCTCACCTTCCCGAGCTCAGGTGAGTGATAAATCCCTAAAACAAGTGAGGTGGCCGAAGAGTTTTCAATCTCCACACATGCTTTTTTCCCATTAACAGTGTCTTTCCTACCTAAGGACCTTACCTTCTAGCTAGCTCTTTGAGGGGAATAAATATAGGGTGAGTAAGCGAAATCTCGATCGGCCCCCCACCAAATAAGTAAATTGAGGGATAACCTTACCTTCTGCGGAAAAGCAAGAATTTACTTCCCATTAACTCATTTGTGCAGAACAACCCACACGAAAGGGTGTAGAGCGAACGAGAATGGAGGGAAGTGGAGAAGAGTAGCTTTATTAGCGGGATCCTAAACTCAAAGGTTTGAAATCCGCACCTACCTATTTATCAATGAGCCGTTGATGACTTCCTACTGATTACCGGAGCTTTATCTTTCTATTGATCTGAATTTTTTGAAAGAATTGAATGACCTATTCAATTCTTTTTTTACGATAGCTAGTGTAGCTTTTACAATAGCTAGTGTAGCCCCATACTGACTATTAAGTCCCCATACTTATTTCCTTGGTATGAAAGCTAAGCAAGATAATGGGGAAGCTTTGATAGGAAGTCTTTTGGAGACTTTAGTAAGGGAATTTCTCCTCTTTTGCAGACTTTAGGTTTTGCATACTTTAGGGAAGAGAATTATGCGAAAGAGCTTCGTATTTCACATACTTTACTTAAAAAAGGTTGTGAAGGAAGAGTCTTGAGCACTACGATCGCCAAAGAGTGCAAGAAATAAGTTTTTTAGTTATTAGGTAAGGATTATAGTTCTTACCTATCCCTTTAGGGGATAAAGAGCCTCTATGGAGTGGCTTTGGCGGGGGGTTTCCGGGCCAGGCTATGAATCATTTGGTTCGATAGACCAAACCCCTCCTCAAATATTATCAAATGGAAACTTCTGGGAAATAAATGAAATGATGTGATGCCCAGATGACCCATAGATCGTTGTTGAACCTTATGTCACTTTTTATCCACATAAATTCTTCGTTTTATAATGCGCATATTGGGGTTTCAACCATTCCACATCCAAGGAGGAGTAGCTCCTTTCCCTTAGAAAGGATTGTTAGAGTTCCCATCCTTCCTTAGTTAGGGGGCAGGAGAAGGAGGGGACTTCTGCAGTATAGGGCTGGAATAAGGCTTGGTAGGCAGTAACTTCCTTAAAGGTAAATGTGGCTCTAAGAAGGATGTTTTCAGTGACCCCTGGTTTTATGGAAATGTAAATGGTAATGGTTTTGGAAATATTGACCAAATTTCCCTCCTCAAATGCATCTGGCATGGGAATATGGTGTTGAAACCAATACACATGTTCATGTGGAATAAAACCTTTCACCTCCATGGTGTATTTGTTTGATCTAATGAGAATTTCGTTGGGTAGAAACTACGAACAACGATGGAAGTCATCCTAATGGACATTATGGGAATTCATGGCCTATAAAATGTCTTCATCAGAATGGAAAACATGCGAGGTAGAGATAGAAGGATCAGATGACATTGTCATGCATGTTTGGGAGGTAGATGAATCCTATGTTTTACTAGTTTGAACTCAAAAGGTGAGAGAAGGAATCTCCATTGGAATAGACCTGATGAAATATTAAACAATGTATATGAGGGATGATCCCATATAGTGAACTTGAGGCGGAGCACCATCACAAACCCCTATTAAATAGAAATCTTGAAAGAAATTTGGGGCTACCTATACCAAATAGGGGATGGATTGAGCACACCCTAATGTAGGAAATAGATTGCCAGGATTGGATGTTGGGTGGGGTTTATAACATGTAAGTTTAGCAAGGGTTACTATTTTACCTTCTTGGGGGAATTGCATGGTGTTGAAGACCAAGGAGGTAACTGCCTTCATGGAATATATGTAACATCCCCCAATAAACATGTTGTAATTGAAGAGGGTGTCCAAAAATTGAATGTAAATCAAGAATTTTTTCCCAGCAAGTTCAATGGGAACATTGGGAAAGAGCCCTTGTGGCTGGAGAGGGAAATAGTTCAAAGGTGTGTAGGGTTATGGTTGGTGGGAACAACTCTCGGGAACCTAGCTTCTTCCAAACCAAAGAAGAATTTATGCAGGTGGAAGAAACTTCATCTATGTGCACCAATGAATAATTAGGTTCTTTACCATGAAAATAATCTAGAATGAAACTAAAGGGGGTTTCAAACCAAAAATAGGACCAACCGGATGATATCAATATAATGATTAACTTCCCTGGATACAACGATGATATTGCTGGCCTCAAAGAAATTGTTAAACATATCCCAAACCTCATTTTTTATATTGTCTTAACCTAAGATGTTTGGTTTTACAGACTTATGTGACCTGATCTACTATTGGATCAAAATATCCAAATATCTTTAGAAGTTTCATACCCCTATTCCTTTTTTTATCTTGTCCCAAGATTAGGGCCTCATTTTCAACCACATTATTGGTGCACTCAAACTCAAGCTTAAAGCCATAAGGAAACTCCTTCCTTTTACAAGAAATAAGAAGCACTCATGATCCATTTCCATATTTCTTACATGCATTATCAAAATGTAAGGTCCAAAGGCCACAGGGGTCAGGTTGATCCTCCTTACACGTCAGATTTTTCACTTCCTTCTATTGTGGTTAATTCATAATTTAGAAGGAAGTTCCCAATATTATCTTAACTGTAGAAGGCAATTTTTATGGGTTCTGGGAGTTGCTGAGAGTATATGTCATCTTGGGATCTCTATATAAGCGACGACTGTAACCCCCAAATATTGGTATTGTAGCATAGGATAAGTCAAAATGAATACTCCCACCCATGAAAGTTCCCCAATGTCTAGATAAGAGCATTACAAATGTGGGTGGCACATCCACAATTATTACATCCATCTTAACAAACTTTCTTGGTATCTAGACAACCCTGACCACTATATCTTTAATCATTCCCAGGAATATGCCCCTGTTGGAGTCAAAGGAATACATGTCCTTATATGGTCTTGTGATATCCAATCCCATCTTTTCCATGACTTCCAAAGGCATCCAAGAATGGGAAGATCCATAGTAATACAAGCAATTATGTAGGTGAATATTTTGGAGCTATAGGGTTATATAAAAAGATGGAGTAAGCTTATAATTCCCATGTGGCAAAGTTCCTAACAAAATATTGGCCACACTCATCTTGCAAATTAATCCAAAATAGCTTAAAAGGGAACGTCATCGTGAGACTCATAACATTTGGAGCTTGAACTACATTTGAGGTGGGAGTTCTAGGATTTTTTAGGTTGAGGTCGGTCCTTAACCGCTATAAAATCGAATACCTATTTTCTAGGAGTGGTGTTCTTAACAACTTCAAAGATGGAAATTGTAATTTGAATATGACTCAGCTCATGCCTGATGTCAAAGGCTAGAGGTGCCAGAGAGACTGTTTCAGGGGTCTTTACAACAATAGGAGGTCTGGTTAGGATGGCATTTAGTTGTTGCCATACAAGGCACTTGTCACTGGACCCAACAACACGGGTCTTCTTGGGTTGTTCAACAATATTTGGTTCTTCTCTGATTGGGACAACATGCTTCTTAAAGTCTGGGGCCTTAAGGGATGCCTCTTTCCTTGTGCCTTAAACACTCTCATCTGCATCATCCATTTTTCAATTTGGTAATTTCAATCTTGGCCTAACTTCATATTTTTTCCTTGCTTCTACCATGATATTTTCAAAGACCATATTGATATGGATAGGGGATAAGTCAAAAGGATGATCATTCTCGAGCAAGATTGTATCATTCTTCATTACCTCCTCTCCATTTATCATAAGTAGATTCCTTTAAGAAGAGGGGAAGGAAAAGTCGTATGCCATATTAATATTGTCATCAGGGTGAAAAAGTAGATTACAATCAGGGGGTTTATCTGCAACATCTTCAACATATTGCTCATAATATTCCCCATAGTAGGATGGTGCATATGCTACTAAGTTTTACCTTCACTTATAAGACTGTGGAACATCTTAGTCTTCTGCCCTACCCTCCCTTTGGAGTAGGTTGGGTGGCCTTACTTATGAAATGAGGCTAATTTATGGTAGGTTATTCTGCACTCTAAGGGATGGACCTAAAGAGGAATGACCAAATTGTGCTTGTTTTACCTTTGTAAAATCATTGGCCATAGATTTAAAAATTTTGTAACCTCTTCCATGGAGAAAGGTTCTTGGCCAACAGAAGGGAACTCAGGTTCCTTACCCCTTCTCCTATCAGGGATATCTCCTCTATCAGGAGGATCATATATGGTTTTGGGTTGTATTCCCGAGGCCCTCATATTGCTTTCTAGGTATTCAACGTAATTAAACATTGCATCAAGACTACATATGATACCATAGCAACTAGCTGGGATGGTTTTATCATTTCAGGAATCTGGTAAAACAGTTTAAAAAATAGACTTGTAAACTAAAGGACTATATAACCATTATTCCTCCTTAGAGTACTTAACTCTGTAAGATAGTCTATATTGTCCTCTTGACTCCTCTATTGGCAACAGTGCCTTACCACTGGGGACCGTAGTCTGAATGGATCCTTCTCTATTAACAAAATGGATGAAATACCAAGCAATTGGACTTGAGGAAGGAAGACCCCAAGCTAAAGGAAGGACCTCGCAAGTACCTACCTCAGCTGGCTGTCTTGAGGAGCCTGGCCAACCCACACTTAACGAACCAAGAGCCTTGCCTAAGAGTGGTAAGTCTTACTATTAGGAGCTTGACCTAAGAGCGGTAAGTCTTACTATTGAATCTTTTTATATTTTTATGTCTTAACAAAATGGATGAAAGACCAAGCAATTGGACTTGAGGAAGGAAGACACCAAGCTAAGAGCAGTAAGTCTTAATATTGAATCTTTTTATCTTTTTATCTCTTAACAAAATGGATGAAAGACCAAGCAATTGGACTTGAGGAAGGAAGACCCCAAGCTAAAGGAAGGAAATCGCAAGTACCTACCTCAGCTAGCTGTCTTGAGGAGCCTGGCCAACCCAGACTTAACGAACGAAGAGCCTTTCCTAAGAGTGGTAAGTATTACTATTAGGAGCCTGACCTAAGAGCGGTAAGTCTTACTATTGAATCTTTTTATTGGACTTGAGGAGCTTGACCAACTTAATTGACCATCTGGCCTAAGAGTTGCTTAATGAACAACCTGGCCTAAGAGATATTGGATATATTGACCTAAGAGCGGCTTAAAAGACCAACAACCTTGCCTCATGACTTGCCTATCGAACTAGGACTCACTGGCCTCATGAATCAAATCAGGACTGCCATCGGACCTGCAACCTACACCTCTTGTCTTTATTATTTACTTGGACATTAGGAGACCAACCAACCTCGTAGGTCATATCTTGGCCTTGTATATGTTCTTTTAAAGAAAGGACCAAGCAGTCTAATGGATATTTTCATTGGTTGGTTTCCTGCAGAGTGGCCTCAGAGCGGTGTAACCAACTGGTCAAAAAAAAAATAACCCAGAGGTTTACTAACTCGGAGCGTTAGCGAGGAAAGCCCTAGATGCTAGATTTCTTGGTTCGATGGCTTGGCTTGGTAGGTGAGATAGTTCGTCTGGATAGATTGCTTGGTTCGATGGCTATGGCAATGGGAAGAATAGATAGAATTATGATAGTTAGCTAGCGATGGTTCAGGTTCGTACACAACATCTCAGCCCAACAACTAGTACGAGTCACAGGGGAGAGCTTCTCAACCCACGAACTCGCTTAGGAGGTTGTTCGTTTCCTTTGGCCACTTCTAAACCTTATACAATCATTCGGTCACACTACTTATAATACCCCACTCACTGTCGTTCCGCAACACCTAGTATTTCTCCTTCTTCCTTTCAGTCAGTATCAATCCTACTATCCTTATCCTGTCTATACCGCTTCCAGCTGGCAGCTTCCATCCCAAAAACACCAAGCATAGTAGAAAGGGTTGTCAGTCTATCAGTCAGTCTCTCTAGCATGAAAAGAAAGGCTATTTTACTATTCCAACTCGGAGCGTGAGCGAGAGGAGCCTGGCCTACCTTCTTTTCTTTATTTCTTTCCTAAGAGCGTTAGTGAGCTTACTAAACTGCCTATCTTGTCTTTCTCGGCCACCTTGAAGGCATCTCTAGCAACTTCTATTAAGTGTACTTTATAATAATGAGGGTTGGTAATAAAACAACTGCCCAAAGGTGAGTGATAAAACAACTACCCAAGAGGTCGAAACAGTAACTCCACTGGTTGGAAACAGTTACTAATGAGGGTGGAAACTGGGACTAAAAGGTAGGTGAAAAGACTACCCATAGGGGAGTGGAAAAGGTAATAAAAGGTGGGTGAAAAGACTACCTCAAGGTGGGTGGAAACAGGGAAGAAACAGTGGGTTAAAATGTATCTTACGGAGTCCAAGCCTGTAATGTCTCCCACGAGGTCTCGACTTGTTCATGTTACAAATCACAACACCACGAAACCATTAATGAGAGTAAGTACATGTGGCTTACTCATAAACCAATTCTCATTATAAATGTTCCCATGGATTCAAAGTGTTTTCATTGCTTTACCGATGCGGATCTCCTTTCGGTGGTGCTAGTGTGATGGGACTTTCCTTATGATTTCTATTTTAGGGTCTCAGTTTAGGGGAGGCTCAGATGACCTTTGGAACCAATCAGTTATGATAGATAGACCAAGAACATTTGAATAGAGCTTGGAATGAATAGACCACTAAGATTACCACCTTGCTTGGACTTGGATGATAACAATTTGATCAGTCTTGGATAAGGAGGAGATAGGAACAAACACATCATCTAGTTCAGTCTAGTTCTATAATCAATGCATAGAAAGACAACATCAGCTTCAAGTTCAGTAGAGTGAAATCATCATCCATCGAGTACTGGTCTTGGATCTTGGGGCTCAGGTTGGGATAATCATAATATTTTAGCGTCTATAAATCTTAATCAAAAACCTATTTATGATTTAAGAATGTTGAGTATAATGACATTGATACATTTTCTCTCTATGAAACCTGTATTTTATGTATTAATGTTGCGACGTTGATGCACGGACACCTCGAATATACTGTGTGGGACTGGGAATTATTCTTATTTCATGGGCTAGGTAAATTAGTCTGTCATGATATATTAAGTCTCTATTGGTCTTGGTATAGGAAGATCATAGCTTTGTGATTGTAGTACGATGCTTGGCTATGAATTACTTGCCACTAACCTTGATTATTAATTGTTATGATTGGACTGTCAAGTCGCTATGATACTGAAATGATTGGTCATGGCGTGATTAGATTGGAGTAGGAATTAGTTAGTCTTCTTAGTATTTGATAGTAATAGAGAAATAATGAAACAAAACTAGGAGACCTCCTATCCTCCACCTGAAACCCCAATGAAACAGGCCTTATATAACCTTTTCTTTAGCTCAAAACCCTAGCTCCTAACCCATCCATACACCCTTACATCAACCCCAAAAACCCTTAAGAACCACCAAAGAAATTGACTCTTCATTTTAACCATAGGATAGATACATACATATAAATACAGATCACAACAAGATAGAAAGATTTATTGGCTCTTAGGTTCTCCTTGTATTTAGATTTTTCATTCCATATTCTATCTTATTTGGGATGTCGTATTAGTAGGATTTAGATCCTTACTTGGGTTTAGTAGAGATAGGTATTTAGAATTTTATAACTTTTTGGTTTCAATCAAATTGACACTTAGACCTCCCTGTTCCGATATTAGCATATGTTCCTAGTCAAGTTGTTCTAGCATAAGCCTTTGTTCCGACATTTGTACATGTTACTACTGCTTATGTTCCAACATAAGTGATTGTTCCAATAAGTAGTGTTTTGGGATATGCACATGTTCCTAGTTATGTTGTTCCGGCATCTGATGGAGTTCCAATAAGTGTTGATCCGCCAATAGCTATAGTTTTGATTCGTGATATTCCGATATTCCATGTAGTTCCCACTTGTGTTAATAAGGGTGTTTTGACGAGTTCAAGTGTTCCAATGCCACTCAAGTTGGTAAGATTGGTTTCACCAACAACTGAAGTGGTTCCAATTCGTTCCAATCTTCCCCACTGTAAGTATTCTTCTCCACTTCAATCCTGGTAACTGTAAGGTCCGTGGATCCCATTGCCAGTTAGACCGCAGGCATTAACCTTCAAGGCACATCACATCGATCTGGTGTCACGCTAACAGCTAGGTCCTTCTAACGCATAAGGAATATATGGTACTGGCATGGATTCTTGTCATTATCTGTATAGTCATAACCATATCTTCATTTATTGTAGTAATTCCTCTAGTCATTCTAGTTGAAGCCATTCCGCATGTAAAATCCAACATTAGTATATTAAGTCATTGAAGCAGTGAAGGCACCATCTATAGCAGTTTCCCAAGTTCCATACGTTGCATACCCTCCATCTCTAGATCCAACACCAGTAGCTTCCCAACAATAGGGTCAGTATCATAACCAGTGGTTTACCCATAAGCAACCATTGATGCAGTCGTTGATTCCGTAGTTTAAGTGTTTTAATAAACAACAGAAGCAAGAGTAGCAGATTGAGCAGTAGATTTTGTCTATTAAGCAGTTGATCCAGTAGAGACAAAGGCTTGTCTAGGAAAGACAGATGCAAAGGCTACAGTACCTAAAGATAAGAAGGAGCAGTAGAAGAACCACCATCAACAGAAGCAAAGGTAGATATAGTTCCAAGTCCAGCAGCACCCGTAGCAGAGCACCTAATTGACTCAGTTTATAAAGTAGATCCAATTCTAGTTGTATTTGATCGAGTTGATCTTTATCCAGAGTAGATTATTTAAGTAGTCACTACAATAATGTGGATAAAATATCCCACCTATAGATTAGAGTGAACTAGTACAGGGATACGCATATAGGATAGCTAAGTACTAGATATCCGTCATTGGGGGCATCTGAGTAACTCAGGCCTACCCGTAAACGAGGGGTGACTTACTTATCCAAGGTGTTCCCTACTCATGGGAGGAACTATATGCTATAGCCCCTTCAATTGATACCTGTCAACGGGCTATGCAACTAGAGTCTCTGCCACTGGATCTTTCGCCAGAATATGGGTATCGAGGAATTCTAGTGGTATATAAATGAAGTTCAATATAATAGGTATGTATATCCCTATAGTTGGAGAAAGGATGTATATATATATATATATATATATATATATATATATATATATATGGGATACTATATACAATTACCATAGCTAGCATATCCAAGGTAGTGATGACATTTACAATAGCTACCAAGGTCAAGAATCAAGGGGGAACGTATGAGAATTTATGTCCTTAGCAACATTGGCTTTGTTTAAACATACCGTGTAAATGGTCTATAGACTAGCAGACCATAACTAAACCAAAGAACTCTTCTTTACCTTGGGATTACCCTTAGTCTCACTATATGTTGGGCTACTGGTACTTTTCACCATATACTCACTATAACATATGACCTATCCCCTTTACATCATAATACCCTAGTCCCCCATACCCTCTCTATAGGATGGCTAAACTAGTATATTCAATAACCCATGATATACTAATTAGATAAATATGGATTAGGGGAATTATAGTCCTATTACCTACTGGAACTATGCGTATATAAAGGTATAGTGTAGGAGAAGATCTCAATATACGGTATATGCTATAGGTAATTGGTAATATAGGCATATGGTATAGTATAGTATCCGCCCTATAGGCTACTTGGTCATAGGTCCCGTCCCAGTTAATCTATTAAATATATCACATAGCATACCCCATAGTTCCAGTTACCTATTATATAAGATAGAGCTATCCTAATAGACCGCTCGTCCTTACCTCAGGGAAGTACTTGTAAGCTTATTTGTAAAAATAGTGAAAATTGGCCCATAAAGTTTCTCTATGAGCACACGAGGGAACATCTTCGAAACCATCACCAGACAGCTTTTTATTAGCAAATTATTAATAGTTGTAAGATCTGCATTTGGAATATTAAAGTCCCTTCTTGTGCTCCTACAAGCATAGTGGTTCGTGAGGCTAGCCCATAGGCGAGTGTAGCTCTGAACGACTTCGGATATTGAATACCCGAAGCGCTTGAGCGTACTCAATCGATCTATTTTAATCCTCATAGATATCCACCTCTGCGATTCGAGTAGTGTCCACAACTGTGGTAAATCAACCCGAAGCTAAATCCTTTCTGGTTAATTCACATGCAACTGTAGGCTGAAGAAAGGAGGTAACATTGCTCGATAAAGATAGGCTTCTCTTAATATTTTGTACTTCCAAAGTGAAGAACACGTCAATTAGGAATGAACTGTACCTTTGTTTGGGTAATAATATAAAGTATGGACCGAGCCATAAGTAATGAAATGGGGAAGAAGTACTAATAGGGCCTATATCTTTTGCGCGCATCTCGCCTTTCAATGTAATATCCTTTTCGAGCCAGTAGAAGTACACATGTAGGGCAAGGGTGGATAGGGGAATCCCAGGCAGTAGTTATTCCTTGCTAAAGAGAGGTAAAACTATTTTATGTATAAGATCGTACGTTATTATTATGGAATCGTAGAAGAAAGATAGCACCAGTTGAATGAACAGGGGTCTGCAATGAAATGCTATAAGGTATGGGAGAGGAGATTACATTTCACCGTTGGATTGATTCGAACCGAGCATGCCGTCGGATAGATGTCTTTGGAATGACTTCGTTGCAAGTATGTAATATGGTGAAGGTCTTGGAAGATGTAATTAGCATCCCTATAAAGGCGTGCTTCCCATAGTAGATTATGTTATATATAGCGACGCCGTCTATCCCCATTCTTTTCCGGTGTCGGCTTCTTTTTCCTCCGTATCTCCTTTAGATTCCTTTTCTTCTTCCTATTCTTTGACAGAAGAAGACCTAGGAGAATATCCAGCATGAGCACTTGTAACAATCACAGAGGTCAAAGCAGCAAGAGCTAGAGCAGTCGCTAGCCTTCTTATTTGCTCGCCTGGACCAAGTGGAACACCACCTCAATTCATTGATACAAGTCGTTTAACCTTACAAAAAAGGTCACCGTGTTAAGATAAACTAGCTTGGCCTGACCTACCTGAAGGGGGATTAAGTTACCATAGAACCATCGCAAATTCCCTTTTAAGTCGTTATCGATTGATAATGCCAGCCATAATGCAATTGATTGAGCCATTGATTGAGGGATTGATTGAGTGATGGATGGATGTATTGAGGGAAGAACAAAAATAAAGTCAGCAATCAAGGCTGGAGAATCAAGCAAGAAAGGCAAGTGACTCAAGGTAAAGGTCTAGAGAGTTCAGCAAGGCAGATAGCTACAAGGGAGTGAGGCAGGGCAGTTATAAGCTTAGGTGGGATAGAGAGTGTAGAGGGAGTGAGGCAGGGAACTACTACTTACTTATCAGAAGCTTAGGTGGGGCAACCACTATACGCAACCTTCTATTACTTCATTTCCCATTTGAGTAAGACCAGGTTCACGTAGGAGAACTTGATAGGCCCACACTCTCTATCATCTTGACACGCAACCTTCTCTTTCTGAATTTACCATCTAGATAGGTCACGTTCGCACTCTCTATCATCTTGACACGACACCTCACCCATCGGATGGATGAGCGACTTCGTTCCTTTTCTTTCTGAATTTACCACTTTAAGGAAGGATTGTCAGGAATAAAGAAGGGATAACCTTGTATATGGCCTATCAATAAGAAATCTACCTAATCACATTGTTTAGAGTGCCCTAGTCATGGTTCGTCTTATACACACCTATCAGTTCATTTAGGCCCGTCTTATCCCAAACCATTATTGAAAGGGATACTTTTCTTCTTATTGGGATTGACCAATACGGTGATTAAGAATTAATGAAAGGTGTTGCTTATTAAATGGATATACGATTATTCATATACTGCCTACTATTCTCATTTAAGGGGATGATGGAAGAGTTAGTTGGATAATAGTGAGTTTGGTTCATTGAAAAGTGTGTCTACCCATACCTAAGTAAAGCGCTTGATCTATGACTTCTCCTGCCTTTTTATTTATGTAATCTAGTTGTTGGAACCACAAGCTTAGGGAAAATACTGACTTGGTATCAACCCACTTACTAGCTTCTTTATATACCATCCCTTTAGACTGAGGTGGAAACCCTAAGTCTCACTCCCACTACCTTATAGGTAGGCAACTTTGATTGTCAATTGTGTAAAACCGCTTCAATAATAGTGTTGGGGTTGGGGACTGCGTACAAGATCTAATCATGGAATACTCGACACATATTGCACGATGGTCGGGACGCCATTTTGACAGCTCATCTCCCAACGTCTGGGGCATCACACACTCCTAACCTCCTGATCGCCATCTCACTCATGGATAACGGAGCTACCCCACTCAAACCTGCTCTTGCTGGGCAGTGGGATGGGAACTCCATGAGGAATTTCCTATCACATCACTTAGTGACGAGCAGGTGCGATTGAATGAATGTTGGAATCCAAGTACCAATCCGATATGACAACTTCTCTTTTCCACATAATAATTGGGGAGGATCCCATTGCTTTTACTCCTAGATAAATGAAATCCACCACCTCCATTGACACTCCCACCACATGATCATCCTTCTATCCTAATCTCTCCAACCCAACCCATTCTCTTTCTAGATAATAATTGAGAGATATCTCTACTCAACCTTTCCATTTTGCATTGGTCCAGAAAAAAGTATTTCGTGATCCGAGTCGTCCTACCCATACCTAGTTAGTTTGTCCCTTGCCCTCTTCTTATATAATTGGTGATCCATTGGCAACAACTAGCTATTGACTGCATTGAATAACCAGCTAGACAAAGGAATGGATGATGGAAGGGTGTTCATCCATCGACACCAAAGAATGACACTTGGCCATGACCAACAACTTGGGATTGAACCACCAACCAGCATGTCTTCTTACCAATGGACAGACTTAAACTGGGCGGCTTGAACCACCTATCGGAGGCTTAGAAGAAATGAAATGGGCAAGGGATCAACACACATAATGGAGTTGACTCTATTGATTCAACTCCCTAGTTCATCCAAGGTGGACCAACCTTCTTCTTGTGCGCTGCCAATCCCTACTTGAAGTTCAGTGCATCCCACACCCGTACTTTCCAACCTGGTACGGACTAGGCATTTCGTGAATGGTAT
This sequence comes from Picea engelmannii, assembly GCA_009831015.1. Lineage (NCBI taxonomy): Eukaryota > Viridiplantae > Streptophyta > Pinopsida > Pinales > Pinaceae > Picea > Picea engelmannii. Next base: position 379,800 of record ML789716.1, on the reverse strand, counting down.
ACAAATAGAATAATGAACTATTCAATTTCAATAGTTTTAACCCCTTTAAATAGATCGTGTGCTCTCATTTAGGTATTTCATTATTCATCGCCTTCATCTACATCCTATCACCCTTTTACAAAGAATTTGGTCCTGTTTCACCCCTTAATTAATAGTGTGAAGGGAGAGGTTCATCAGTTGAGAAGATTAGGCTCTTAGATGACAGAAGAGAAAGAAGTTGGGGATCACAAACTATTACGTATATAAGCCCTATTCACTTCAAGCTGCTATCGTAGCTTTCCATTATAATTTGGATATGCCCCGAATCCATCTTCTCCAATAAGGGACTCGACTTAAAGCATTCAGGTAATCACTCAGCTACGGATGGATCTCATTCGGTCTAGTTACAGAACTTGTAGTCGGGTTACCCCTCCTTATCATAATAGTAGGATCCCGGACGAGCTTTACTCATTCATAACTCGACCAGCCAAACCCCCCTTTTCTATATAAGGGAATGGGAGATGCTATAATGGGATGGCTTACTCAAATTGGGTTATTCTGATTCATGCAAGAACCTTTATCAAACTAGTTTCCTTGAGGGTGAATTATTCTATAGAAAGGGTGGGTGAAACATCATTGGACCAATCTGCCCTACCTAGATCAATTTAATCTATTACAAAAAAGCATTAAACCCATCTATCTTAAAAACCTCCTATTCAAACCTTTTCCACACCTCCAACCCTTGGTCTGGCTAGAGCTACCAAGGCAGCAGGAGCACCAACACACTACTTGATACTCTTTGTACAGCAGATAGAGCCAAGCAGTTTGGAACTTACTAGATTCAACAATTCCAAACACTGTACCTGCAAATAGCAGGGAGCACACAAAAAGACAACCAACCCTCGGGACATATGCAAGTTACCTGGGTTACATGGACCAAACTACAAGAAAATATGCTAGTTCTTTATAGGGAGGTGTTATAGGAATGAATGAATGGGTTGTTGGAGCTGCAGCCGGAAGGGGTGCTCCGCCTTACTAATTAGAGTGCAGGAGTTGTTAGCGCCAATTGTTGGTTGGTTGTTAGATGCCTGCACTTCCTTATATGCCTCGAATTAATAGAAAGGGGGAGCTTGACTATTCAATTATGTAACTAGGACCAAGTAGCTAGCTAGTAGGAGGGGGGAGATTTTGCAAATTATCTATAGAAATACCTCGAGACCTTTAGTTCTAATCCCACATCTACCAATCTTTAGCTCCAAAGAATCAGGATAATTAGAATAAAGAATTATGAAATAGAAAGACCTACTATTTATCCAAACCAATCTGTTTCAAGTCAACCAAGGATATAAAGGCAACTTGTTCTTCCCCTACCACACCTGGGTTCGTACTAATTATGATCTTCCACCAGGGATAGATCATGTTGAAGAAATTTTCCATTCGTAATACTGGCAATGGAGATAAGAGAAAGCAATGCAGTAGTAGTAAGGCGGTTCAAATTTCCAATGTGTAGATAGTGGTAGGCTCTGCCTCAGAATTGGAAAGAGGTGGGGCCATCATGAGTAAACACACCGCTTTCATTGTACGTACCTCAGACAAAGCTTACTTTTTATCTGGTTCTATGGGAAAACCATTTCTTGCTGCTTCTAGGTCCACCGGTGTTTTTGGGACCATCTGCTCCCCCAGCACTACATAAATCATAAGACCCCCTGAATTTCCATACTTAGACATGTGCTTCCTATACCACAAGGCTTTATTTAGGGTGCTTAGGCTCTCGTTCGCTTTTCATATCACGCCCACACACAATTTTTTTGCGTCGCCCGCTTTTAATAAAAAACTTTTTAGGCATAGTCATCAATTTGAGGTAATGAATTGGATGGAGTCTGCAACCGGGAAAAGTAACACTATTTCATTCTGCAGCCGACCTGAAGTGATGGTTCCTGGAATTGGTTTTATTGTGGAAAAGTAAAAAGGGAGGAGTTAAAAGATGATTATTTCTTGCTAATCCAATTTTTGAAACCACCTCTTATATACGTATTAACAACTTTAATAATATACGGGGTTTTAAATAAGAGTGAGTTGGGCACTTTCCATAAACTAAATGTTTCAATTAATAGGGGGCTTCCATATTGAAATCCTCGGTATTATAGACAACAAAAGGAGGCAATTCATTCCAATCTCCATCTATTTCTCTGGGGGTGAGAATACTCGTCTCTTATAGACGTATTAACAACAATGATTTCTTATCTGCACAAACTATTACGTATATAATGCTTGCCGCCCATACACTCCGTTGATAGAAAATATGATCCCACCCTTCGAATAACATTTCTTAAAGATCCCGCCAACTCTCTATTTCCACACCTACCCACTCGGTTTCATGCTCGTGGATCCGAGATTACCTAGATACGTAATAGTTTACTAGGTATGGGTGGGACTACTACCCCACAACTTATTCAGCAACGACGCCGCTCATGAGATTTCCCGTAGGGGAATAGGGAAAGGTTTCACCCCCTAGTTATAGGTTTCATCCCCGATCTCAATTACCCATTTCCACATATGTATATAAATCTCTTCAGCTTCAGTATCATTTCATTATTTCCCTCTTCGATCATGGAACCGTATCTGCCTCACCTCAAATTGAATAACTATCATTCATGGGCCAATGATGCTACCTAGCTGGAAAATGAACGAATAGTAAGTAGGTACAGCTGTAGGTAGTTAGTGATAGTCACTTATTTGATTGCATGGTGGATGCCTCGCGACATTTGTGCTCCTCATACAACTGGACCGAATTAGTCTTCCTTATTAGCCTAGAATGAGAAGCACAGACAGGTCTTTATAAGCAATGTAACCTTCGCTTTCACCTTCCAATGTGAGAAGTCATAGGGGAGGGAAAGTAAGAAGGGAATAAGGTCCCATCAGCAAGTAATAAGGCAAGCCTCTTAGAGAAAAGTAAGAAGAGAAAACAAGTCATGAGGCCATAACTTACTTATGCTAGTAAGACCATAACTATTGCTAGTAAGGCCATTCAATCAGACTTATTTAGGTAGGTAGTTAAGGCTTCTCACTCATGGTTAGGCTAGATAGAAAGACAAGAGGTAAGGTAGTCTTCTACACCAAGAAAAGAAGTGGAAAGGGGATAACCTTCCCTTCGCTCATGGGATCTAACGATCCTTCCTTATGTGTGGCCAAGTAGCTCATCACTCTAGGTGGCATACCCACTCCCTTCGGTCATACAAGAATGGATAGAAGGGCAAGAAGGCTCCCTATTGTATTAAATCACATATGATATTTCACTTTCTCGTTCGAGGTTGTTCTAGGTGAGGTATTCATTACATAAGTCATAGTAGGTTCTCCATTATCCTTAGTGTTGGTTACTTAGAAAGGGAAATAATGCAGGGTTCTGTGCAATATCTCGTATCATTTAGAAAGGGAAAAACTAATACTTATTCAAGCCAAACGGAGCTCCTCGGAGGTGCATCTCTCTCTCAGCTAGAAAAAGGAAAGATCGCACCCGAACTATGATCGATCTATTCACTACCTCTCCTCATGAAAAAGACATAAAATCTATCTATTCATGAGGCAAGCCTCAAACTAATTGAATGGTGGGTATAAGATCAATGCCCTTCAGAGATGAGTGATAAACCGCGTTCAAGGCCATGAAAATTTGTTGTATCACCACTTGAATCCCCCAAAAGAAAGTGATCTTACAGCATAGTCAAATGGTGGGCTCCATTTACGAGCTTTAGCGAGGCGGTAAAAGATCTTTCCTTTGCAGTAAGGGACTTCGTACCTCGCTCTAAGGTCGAGTTCTAAGATACTTCATTCAATGTATACCTGTTTTTTGGCAGTAGCGGTCCTTCCTTTGCGGTAATAGATCCTGCCTTTGCGGTAATAGATCTTGCCTTTGCGGTCCTTCCTTATCATCCACATAGCAGAAATAAGGGATATCTCCCTGCTTATCCCCTCCATAACTACTCTATAACTATTTCATCCGCATAGCCGGAATCATGGATTGTGGAATGAATTCCCCTCTGTAACTGCCCTATAAATGACTCTAGATTACCTTGATGGAGAAAGCCCACCAAAACCTTATTGTGCTTCACCTAGCCGCGTTCGTTATAAGACCTTCGAGCAGAGATGAGACCTTGGGGGATGTTATGAGTACACTGAATTAGACTTGATTTCATCAGTTCTTCCAGGAAAATGCAGTAGGTATGCTAGGGTTTGTATGCATTCTAGGGAAGGAGAACAAAGGGAAGGGTTTTATACTATGCCAGAGGATAGTAGTACCTTCAGTAAGCAGAGGAATAGGAACAACAATCAATTTTACTTTTACAATGGCTGGAACAAGCATTGATCCTATGATCAGACTCCCTGTATTCCATGGAACCGGGAGGGCTGACACAGAGAAGCATTGGTTTATATGTGAGGCTATATGGGCAGTAAATAGAGTGACAGACAATGTTGTAAAGATCGCGCAGTTGGAAACTACTTTAAGGGATCATGCGTTGCAGCGATATATGAAGTCTAAAATTGATGTCCCTGTGGGTCAGACAATCACTTTGGATGAGATAATAAAAAGGTTTGATTAAATGATTCTAGAAACCTAAGTTGGAGCAGCAGTGTGCGACAGAATTGAAATAAATAAAGCAGAAAGTGAAAGAGACTATTTGGGAATATGACCAAAGATTGAAAGACCACATGTAAGGAGTCAATATTTGTTTAAACTGTTGGAGGTCCAGCACTGGGAATAGTTTATTGCGAGATTGCTGCCCCACATTCGCATTCTGTTACAACAACAAAGGATCAACTCTCAGGAGGACGTGCTGGAGATCGTAATGAAGTTGGAGTCCACTCTTGAGGAACCCAATGAGTCTTCATCGGGTTTGGCACAAGTACAGACCTAGCTGGCTACTACTTTGACTAACCAACTGCAGGAGATGTTGAAGGTTAAAAAAGTTTGTGAGAAGGTTTGGTGCACTACATGCAGAACAGAAGGACACCATAGGACTGAATGCCCAATCCTTGGAAATTCTACTGCTTCGATAGGCACGCTGAATCTGTTCCCCCTGCTGGAGTATCGCAGTGGTAATATATATGTCAAGCTTGGGGCCATGTGCTGACTCAGTGTCCTATGCTGCATAAATATCAGACTTCCGCAAAGACTATGTTCTGTTACTTCTGTAAATCCATGGGACATGATGTGAAAAATGACAGAAGTTTGGAACTGATGATAGAGCGCACCGCAGATGCTTACCGTGTGCAGGGAATAGAAGACAACCCTGAAGCAGGACGGGGAGGCTTAGGAGGCAGCTACAGAGGTCGAGGCCAAGGAGGTGCATATACTTGTAATAACTGTGGGGAGAATGGCCATATTTCTCGATATTGTACGAAGCCCCGACCACGATGTCGGCACTGTTGCGACACTGAACATGACACAGAAGATTGTCCTGAATTGATAGCAAAGTGGGGGAAGAGAATAAGAGAAGATGCAACATGATTCTTGCATAACCAAGGAGAGAAGAGAATCTGGAAGAACCTCGAGTGCACGCAGTGACTCAAGTAGGTGTGAGGACGAGATTGGACGCGGATAGAATTCTAAAGGGAAAAAGAAGAAAAGTTTTCCCTATTCCACCCAAGTTTTATGCTGCGCGACAGAAGCAATTCCTGGGCGATGCTGTGGAATCTCTGAGGAATGCGCCGGAACGACAGGAAGACCATTTCCCCTGCAGGGAACGTGCACCTTAGCTTGAAGAACAAATAAGTACCTATTTGAAGTGTTGTATCAATATCTTGAGGGATCCCCAGGTTTCTAACAGATTGATTGAGTTACTTACGAAATGGCTAGTAAGGACATAAGAGGACAATGTACCTATTGCTGCACCTCTGAGAGAAATGTGAGGTAGGTTAAAAATAAGAGAATAACAAGCAGAGAATTGAAAAAGGCTATCGACATTGGAGGCTACGTAATGCAGGATGCGATGTTGGATCTAGGATCTGATGGTAACATTATCATGAAGAAGATTTGGGAGATGATGGGTAAGCCACGCTTGGTTTGGTCCCCCATCTAGCTGAGATTGGCTAACCAGTACCAGATCTATCTTGTTGGAAGGGTAGAAGATGTTGAAGTGAACATTGTAAGAGTCAAAAGCACTGTCAATTTTGAGGTCATATAGATAATGGATGAGAAGGATTCATACCCAACTTTGCTAGGAATAGACTGGGCGTTGGATAACAATGTTGTCCTAGAATTGAAACACAGAAAGATGTCGTTTGAGAGGGAGGAATTGTACGTTATAGCTCCAGTGGATCCGACTAAAGGTGATAGGTTCACCAAACCCGTTAGCAATAATGTGCAAAGCGATACCCTAGAAAATATCTATAACATAACTGCGCGGAAAGAAGACTATGTGAATCCTACCGCAGATGGGGAGTTGAGTTGGAGAATTATCTGTTCTTTCGACTCAGATTCAGAGGATTCTTTGGAAAGATGGAAACGAAGGGAATATGAAGTATCCTCATGGAGATGCACATATATGCAGAGATCTATGCATTGGATTGGAACATAGTTGCACAACCTTCCCAAGTTTGATGGAACGAAGTCAGTACCTGAATTCGTCGCTTTATGGCTGCTCTTAGAGAAGATGGCTTTAGAATATGGGCATGAAATAAACTGGCCTATAGTATGGCAAATTCCCCGTAGAATTGTTTCTTATTTTAGGCATAAGATAGAGGAGGCAAGACTGGTATATGGGGAGCCCATCAAAAAGGTTATGTCCTGGAGTAATAATAGAACCGGGGAAGCAGGTGTATATAAGAGGCTGGAAAAGTTCCTAGTATCTGAAACTCTATTAATGGAGGTTTCTAAAATCATAACATGGGTTGAATTAGGTGAGGGTTCAGATCATTTACCAATTCTTCTCCAGATCGAGAAAAAAAGATTTGAAGCAAGCTACACCCTTTAAGTTAACCCTGAATGGCTAAAGGATGAAGAATGTATCAAGTTAGTAAAGGAGGAATGGAGGGGTTATGATCCTTCATTGAGGAAGGAACTCCACAAGTTTCCAATTCGTAGAGGCCTTTAATAAAGTGAAAAAAATAAGTAGCAGTGTGGACTTCAAAAAAACAAACCAAAATCTGGTAAGGAAAGAAAAGAAGTAGAATTAAACCTATCTTCTCTGTATTAACAAAACTTGGGGGGGGGGAGTTATCACATAAGTAGAAAGGGAAAGAGTGAAATATTTGGAAAGTGTGATACAAAAGTTGTTGGAAAGAAGGGAGGCATACTGGAGGATAAAAAGCAGGGCAATGTCGCTGGAAAAGGCGATGGAAAGAAAACCTTCTTCCATTAAAATTTCCAAGAAATAGCATATGTGGGTGCATTGTAAATCCAATCTTTATTCACAGACCCCAACAGAGAAAACATAGTTGATGTATGAAAAATAGAATCATACTTTCTAAGATTTGTAACAAAGGAAGGGAACCAAATTCTTATGGAAGAGGTATCCAAGGAAGAGTTAAAGGAGGTCTTGGCATCCATGAAGAAAGATAAGACCCCTCGGTCGGATGGGTGGCTAGTGGAATTCTACCTAGGATTTGATGAGCTACTGGAAGAGGACTGCGAAGAGTGATTGAGAAGGTTCAGAGTATAGGGAAACTTCTGGGAGCGTTCAATGCCACTTTCCTGGCTCTAATGAAAAAAAGGACAATCCTTTAAGCTTTGAAGAGTTCAGACAAATTTCATTATGTAACTGTATATATAAGATATTTAAAAAGATTAGTAGTCAGAATTCAAAAGATATACTCAGAATGAATTGAAAAGGAACAATTTGGGTTTCTGGAAGGTAGACTAATCCATGATGCAATAGGGGCAACACATATCCATGCTCTATGAAAACAAAAATGATCCAGCTTACAAGTGGTGTAGAAATTATCTTTTTCTCCTGCTAGCTATATATCAAACTGTTGCTTTTGCAAGTTGGTTTTAGCCTACCAGTTATGAAATGGATAATGGGATGTGTGACATCAGCATCCTTTGCAGTGCTAATAAATGGGACAGCTTCAAGGTTTTTCAATCCAACAAAGGGTTTTAGGAAAGAGTGAGTGCCCACTTTCTCCATTTCTCTTTCTCATAATAACTGAAGGGCTAAGCAGAGCAATTCTGGAAGCCAAAAGCAGAGGAGTCATTTTCGAGGTCAAGATGGGAATAGATTTCTCTTTCACTCATTTGTTATTTGTAGATGATGTGTTAATCTTATATAAAGGAGCACTGAGTTAAGCAAGAAATATGAAGGAAATAATGGATCTATACAATGCAACAACAAGTATGGAATTTCATGTCTTCAAAGAATTCATTTCCTTCTTTGGATTGAATGTTGAGGTTGAGAGACAGATCCTTTAGATATTCCCATTCATAAGTATTCATTTTCATGAAGGATTCAAATACTTGGGATTTCCACTTAAGCCTAATGGATGTGGGAGAAAGGATTGGGAATGGTTGATTTACAAAATTGAGGTTAGAATAAACAATTGGTGCAACTGATGGATTTCGAGTGGTGGAAGGCTTACATCGTTTAAGTCAGTTCTTGAAGTAGAGAGGACGAATAAACTATATTTCGTCTGCTCATCAAATGTCTTTATGCCAGACAACTATGGATAGAAGTAGAACAGTTAATAAGTTTGAAGGATGTTTAAGCAAGTGATATTTTTGAAGAGTGCTTAAGACACGGGGTAAGAGGGATTGAAAGGAATGGCATGTTGTGCCCTTCTTATAATTCTTGGGAGTGTGGCTAGTGAGAAATTATCTACTCTTTGAGGATAAATGGATTCCCACATTTCAAGTTGCACATCAAATAAAAGCCTTGGCTTCAGCCTATAGAATGCTAGTTACTCAGAAGAGATATAGGTAGATTAAGGATCCGGTTATGAAAAAGGAATGAATAGGCTTGGGGATTATTTGATGGTTCAAGCCAAGGTACTCAAAGTAGAAGAGGTAGCGCAGTTGAGAAAGAACAAAGTTCAACATTGCATTATAAGCCCTTAAAACAGTAGTTCTGCCTGGTTTCTGTAAGTGGCCCGATGCATTCCGAATAGAATAAGAACTTGACTGTAGTGTCCTAAAAAAACAATAGTATTCGCGTAGATGTCAATTATAAGCTCGTTAGTGACTCCAAGTACACTTCCCATAGAAAGAGATAGATCTAGATACATCCCATTCCACATATCTAAAGACAACACTACCCTTTCCACATGCATACTTGGTGTTCATTCAGCCTAGAAAAAACAGTAGTATTTGTTGCCGGGCTCGGTCCATTAGTCCCATAGGGAATCAGATCACATTCTGGGCTCACATAAATCATGCATGCTAGTCATTTTCTTTATCCTTGTTTGTCCCTTGATAGATGGGTTGCAAGCTCAGGAAGGAAGTTAGTCTAAGGGCAAGGAAATACTCTATTGGTAAATGAGCACTCACAGGGGATGGGCAAGCTACAAGGAATTCGGAAAACGACGAGATATGGGGCACCTCTACTTTTCAATTAGTGCCCCTGGCCCGATATGATCTGGGGCTTGTAATCACGTCATTCCACATATTCTTTTAGTTATATGAACAACTGGCTCACTAACATCTGTTTAATGAAACAAAACACCCATTTGAGGGGTTTGAAGCCAAAAAAAAGTAGTGAAAAATACGTAAATTATTGCTAAGTAGGGGTAAATGCAGGGATTTCATTTCTTCATTTGCTTGCGGGGAGAGACAACTAAGAGTTGTGATAGCGTCGCAAGGACAAAAAACACCATAGTACTTGTGAGTGAATTCACTTTGGCTATCAAAGAATGGGGTCCTTAGGGGGCCTAGTAAAAACAATAGTATTTCTAACTTTGGGCATATTAATAAGATTGGGTTCGGGTTATTAAGAAGGTAGGGGAGATTAAGAATACTATTGTTTTGGTTTGAGGGCGGTTCATTTCTTGGATCAGAAGGAAAGATAGGAAGGAATATCCCACTCCCCTAACTTTTCATGTGCCTCTGAAAGCCTCATTCACCTCGGGATCATTAGAAAATATGTAAACATTAATGGCTCTGCAAGGGTGGCCGACCAATTAATAATATAGTGTGGTGATTACTCCACTCGTCCCATGAGCCTCTTAAAGTGGTGGACAACCTTACTTAGTAGTTGTGGATAACCTGTGGTGAGGACGTAGTGTTAATGCGGTCGATCATGCCAATTGAAAGAAGGAAGTTCTTGGTTCATCAACATTAAGTGGGGGATCCTGTTAGAATTGAAGTTGTCTGTTTCATATGGCAGTCGCAGCTTAAAAGATATTGCTATTCGGGAGAAGGTAAGGTCTTTGGATTATTCCATCCCCCTAGCGGCCTATTGCATTCCTTCAATAAACTATATGAAAGCAGCTATCAAGCCTCGCCTTATTCCACCATACCTGAGAGATTATGTTCACCAAGTCGACACCAGATTAGGAGAAAGAGTTCAAGTTGTTACCTTACGAGCATATCCCCAAACTCATTCCAGGTTGACAACATAAGAGATATGGGTGTTCACCAAATGCCTACACATCACAACCGGTCAGGTACCAACTAACTAACTGTTGATCAATTGAATGCTACCTTTCCGTCTCTCTCTTTCCGTATATCTCTTGCTCTCCCTCTCGATATGAAGTGAAGAAGTTGGTTTTCTTGCTTTCTCATTGCCCCCATGTGACCACCAGAAGACATTGAATCATGCTTGTTTACATATGAGCATATCGATTTAGCCATGTTACCAACAGACGAGATTTATTGAGTTCCACGGATTGATTGAGAACTTCATCTTCTTCTAATGTTGCTGGTCGGAACGTGTGGACAGAGGGGACGGATGATGTAGCCCCAACGTGAGGTGCACCCCCAAATTACACCATTCCAAGTCTCCACCATACCCGAGAGGTGATGTCCACCATGGTTACCCAAGATAGGGAGGGAGTTACCCATAACCCTAGACGGGACTATGTGTAGGGAACAACGATGATGTGCATGGGACCATGGCGTCTATGTGCTTTGTTCGACGAGTGCATGGACAAGGTCATTTTACTGATACCTTCACAATAACCACCAGATAAGATGAGGGAAGGACTTAACACCTGATGATTTGGAAGTTACCACCAGACCAGTGAGGTTACCCCTTGGTTCATTACCGATTAAGATGTTCCCCTGGTTTACATGCCCGAGATAAGAGGATATTTCCCCTTGGTTTCACACATGAATGATTTAGATGTTCCCCTGGTCTCCATACCCAATTGACATGTGCCCCATGGGGTTATATGTACGGAACCTTAGTTACTACCTCACTTACATAGACGGAAACATAGTGACTACTGCACCTCACTAAGAGCACCTCACATAGATGACTCACACAATAAGCACCTGACATAGATAGCCAATCATAGACAGAAGGGCATTGCCGATAGCCTATTGTCATTAACACTCAGAGTTTATAGATGCTAGTCATTTCCAGTTGTCATTGCCAGTTCTCATTGCCGATACATTTCCAGGAGTCCTTACCTTAAGGTCATTGCCACCAGTCTCATAGAAGCAACCATAATATCATTCCAGTCAATGCTACAACCTCTACTCACTACAGCTAGTCATTGCTGCTACTCAGTCCCAGTCAGATCATAGAGCTGCTTACATATATCCATACATGCAGACACAAATAACACACACCACACAGAGATACTTTCAGAGAGGGTAGGGAGGTTGAGCCATTCAGGGAGGTTTTAGTGCCAACGTTTTGAGGTGCACCCATTCCCCTAACTCAAACATTGCAGCCATGCTTTACCCTAAACGAGAAAAGAGAAGAAGTCCACAGAGAAGGCCGCCAGACGATAGAGCGTGCCTAGCGCATGGTGGTGATAGAAAAAGTTGCCTAGCATGTGAGGCAAGGAAATGGATGGATAGCTTGCTTTTTTATACTTGCCGGGAGTAAGGCACCGGGGGTTTTATGAGAAACCAAGTTGCCAACTGACAAGAGAGGTGTTACCCTTCAATGGTTGAGAATAGAAGTGACCCATCATAGCTACAGAAATGTCCCCTATCGTTCCTACATACCCGTCGAGAGAGGAGACCCCACCATATGAGATAATGGTTAGACGTTTTGATAGAGTGAGGTTGACTAGTTCGTGGGTGGGGCTAAGGGGTAGGCAGTGAACGTTCTATGTGCAGTGGGTGAATGGAACGACTTAAGTGAATGGTTTCAGTGAATGGATTTTGCAGCGAGTGAACGGATTATATGTGAGTTCCCCATGTTCTCCACTAGAAGAATGAGATTAAGCCATGTTGTTTACTTAAGAGCATATCGATTAGACATGTTAGCACCATCAATATGAGATTGATTGAGGAGGAGTCTTCCCCTATGAGCCAATTAAGCGAACCACTAAGAGCTACACGTGCAACCTTTTTAGCTGCAAGAAGCCTAGGCCATCAGACAAGCTTCTAAACTTTACCTTTTTCCTTTCACCTCAAGTCAAGGGGTTTAATTCATGGTGCATGTTGCTTTTGACTGAAGAAGGTGTAATCCTCACAGGGGGAATAGACTTAGGGCTAATATATGCGGGGTACTTTGCTAGTACGAAAAAAATTGCGCTAAAGGAAGCAAAAGCCTGGGCAGTTCGGGAAGGCTATAGCTTGGTCAAAAGCTGCCATCCTTCTTTTTCCGAATAAAAGGATCTATCCTACTTCCTAAAAAAAGAATATGAACCCTATCCTTCAACGAATGAATGGGAGGAGAGAGGTTCCTCCCGCGCACCCATTATAGATCCCGTGCTTGAAGAGATTCCTAATGTTTCTTCTTTGGAAAGTGAAATGACGAAGGAGAAGGGGCCCTCCCGCTCACCCAGCGAGGAGCTCAGGGGTCTAGAGCACTTGTATTTGTGGTTAAGGGCCCAAAACTTTCCTTCTTCATATGGCAAGAAGGATCTTATGCTGCACCAAAGGCATATCCTCCACTAGTTAGCTACCACGCTCAAGTACCCTTTCCCCCAAGGATCTTCTCCATATGTAATAGAAGGTGTGGAGGGATCTGAGGAAGATGCTCGGGCTTTTGTGGCATTACTTTCCAAAGTCCTCAGGGTCTTTTTTATCCCACTTGAGATCGAGAATTTTCAGAACATGGATTGCGGTCGGGATCTCTGGGTCTATGAAAGGATCAAACCTGAAATATGCATAGAGAATGGGACAAGTTCTCCTTTCCCAATCATGCTAAGACAAATAATTTCTGGCCAACCTGTTAGTTTTCAATGGGGAAGGGGGGAACAATGCGTTTACCATAGGCAATGGAATACCCCGGTAGTCTTTCTTTCTGGAGATCATAAACCTCCCCGTCTGTCTAGATCTATAACAGATTTCAGAAGCCCTTTAAGAAAATTCTGGAACCATTTTCAAAGATTGAGATGGGATCACAAAAATACCGGAGGGTCTTCCACCTCGCTAAATGTGGAATGAATCGGGGCTACACTATTGAATTTGACTTTAGAGGCTCACATGTTTCACCGCAAAATGTGGGGAGGAGAGGAGAGAAACCGATATAATTTGATCCTAGGTACTTTGAAGAGGTGTAGCCCATTTTGGATTGATTATTGAAAAGCGGAGGAGAGCTTGAAACAATGGGAAAAGAAGGCCCTTTCTCAGCCTGTAGTAATCCCCCGAGAAGTGAGGGAAGAAAAATAAGCGGGAGAGAAGGCACCACCTTCCCATCAAGAGAAGCTAACCCTGACTCATGAAGAAACGACAAGCACAAGTAAGAGAGGGAGACCAATTGGCCACAATCAAGTAGATTGGACGAATATCCCATATAAATGGGACCCTATTGCGGGGAAACGCAGATATTACCCTCCGAATAAAAAGGGTAATTTTAAGGCGCTAAACGACTACCTTTAGAGATGTATTGTTTAATATTACCTTTAAAGTTGGCACCTCAGGCCAATATAGGAGCAGTTCTAATATGCGTATCTAAATGTCCCTTTTATAATTGAATAAAGCGTTTTTCTAGTTAATGAGCCGCAACCAATAACCCATCATACATAGAAAATCCATGCATTCATTACACAGTAAGGAACGACAAGCCCGTACAATAGACTCTACAACAACAACACCAATGATTTCTTCCCTATTTTAGTTACGATATTGACCCGAATCATTAGCTTTTACTACATTAGGAATAGTTGCGGTCATGGGAGAAAAAAAAGGTTTTGACTTACATTCTCCAGGTACTCTCCGAGGGGCTTAAGCACTTCGGACACTTATCACCCTGGGACACTAACCCAAACTAATGCCTCGCACACTTATAACCCTTGAACACTTCTATTTATTCACTTGTGCCTATAGTATGTGCCTATAGAGAGTGGCTATAGAGGGGCTTGCCAACTCCATGTTATGACTTAATGTTTTCCTTATGACTTCGTGTTATGACTTAATCTAGGCGCTTGCCTATAGAACCAGTGGGGAAGGAAAACCAATGGACGATTACGTTGGGTTAGCTCATCTTTAGGCTATTTTATGCCTAAAATATCATCTGCAAAAGCTCATCTGGGTTATTCAGGCTAGGCAGGTACGTTAAGTCAATTCTTTTCAAGGGTTGTTAATGCCCACGAATGCCAATACGAATTCTCAGATGCGACTACTAAAACTAAAGCTATCAAAAGGCGGGTAGGCAGATTGATAGAAGAGGTAATAGATTGAGAGGGTTACCCACCAACTCAACTTGGGGAGAATGCTTTTATTTAGAGCTCTAATTATTTTATTTCTCTGGGAAATGCTTATGTATTAGCATCAATGCGTAATTACACCCTGCGTTAGGGCCAGAAGGGTTAAGTCCAGTAAATCAATTATTTTCAAGTGTTAGGTCCAGCTCATCTATGGACTAGGTCGATGACTAGATTATAACGCTCACTAGCACCGACTGCTAAGCACCAAAGAGATAGTCAGGCAAGTAATTGAGTCAGGAAAGCGAAAGAGATAGCTAGCAAGAAATAGATAGAGGAAGGCAATAACTAACCCTCTTATTACGGATATTTTGAAAGACCAAAGCTTTAGTTCTATAAGTGCATTTTTTTTTTTTATAGAATCTCACAGCAATAGATAGAAGGAAGAGAGAATGCACGTATTACTTAAGACTGCCAAGCCAGATAGGAAAGCCCAAACAGATAAGATAAGCAAGCTGAGAAGCAAGCCCTTAGGTAAGCAAACCCCTAGTATTGGCTACTGATCTTTTATTGGCTACTAATCTTTGTTGGGCTACTGAATCGACGATGGTGGTACTGTAGCAAGAACTATATAGCACGAATGGAGGTACCGACTTCACCTTCCTTCCATTGACTCGTATGGGTTGATGGTGAGAAGGATGGTGAGAAGGACTGGGAGATAAGATATGACTTTATATATGTATATATCGGATTATCAATTTCAATATTGCTATCTTATTTCTATTCTATAGAACGAACCAGAATGAATAAGGGGAAGCTCTTTCTTAACAGTCTATCTATGTAACTATGGAAAGTTTCGGTTAAGCCAATGCCTTAACCGCAATCAATTAGTAGATAACCTATTAGTAGTTCACCTTGCCCCAACTCTATGGGTGAAGAGAACCGATTAGCAGATTGATGGTAGGCATACTTACGTAACCCCAATATTTCATGGATAACCCCATTCCTCCCCCAAACCATTGGACCATATTTTAAAGCACAACAAAGCGTAGACTGAATATTTAGTAGGTGGCACAACAATGAAGCTAAAGATAATAAATTCATTCCACGTATTTCTGCCGAAGGTCTTTCATGGGATGGTGACGGTTTCCTTCAAGAATCAATCTATATTCTTAAAGAGGGTGATGTAACATCGGGTACAGGTTTTCTCCTTCCCCTCGGCTACCCACTTCACCTCGGGTACAGGTTTCCTCCTGACCCTCGGCTACTTTCTTCAAGTTCATCATGGGATGGTGACGTTCTATCCAGTAGAGAATATCAGTCTGCGGGTTCTATTGCTTTCTTTTCTGTAACTAAATGCAGAAAAACAATACCTTTACTTACCACGAATGTGCATTCCTTGTATTATGCTATAGATGATCGTATCACCAGCAGTCGAATGCACTACGTCGTGGATGTAAAAGAAATATTGACCTATGTTGTTCCTCTTATTCAGTCCGCAGAGGTAGCTTATGAAATATAAGATTCCAACACTTTGCATACTGCTATTAGGTGGGTAACCGAAAAAAGACGTCTTATTTCTTTTTTCATGGCTAGGGGATATTCTCTTGTTGCCGAACATAGAGAAGATCTATCTTCTAGGATAGGTGAAAAGAACTCTCCCCCAAATAAGGAGGTTTCTTATTTCTCACTTCCTAGAAAGGGGAAGACTAAGAATGTCCTCGCCGTTTTCGCAGAGCCACACAGCGCTTTTACGGGAACCCTTGCTCCTGAGCTAGCCTTCCTTAACCCCAATTCTTCCTACATGCCTAACCGCTAAGTGCTTCGACCGAACCACCAGTCTAGAATTTATTGGGAAATAAGGTGCTAATCCCTGCCATCGGATCCCGTCTATTAGCGGAACCTCAGTGGACTACAGTCAAAACTATTCTGCGCATCACCCCCATGACTGGAGAAAAGCAGTGTTCAAACAAGGCCTGCTTTAGAGTCTGTACCTTTTGACTAGGATTTTGAGTCTTTTCCCAAAGACCTGTGTGCCGCATCTGGATTTAGAACCGCAAGCTGAGAGAAGCCTTATAATTTACTCGCCGTTTCCACAGAGCCCCTTTCAGGTCTTTTCCCAACGATGTGATAGTTCACTAAGGAACCTCTACTGACTACCGTAAATGGTTATGCGCTTAAACTCCATTACTGGATGGAAAATAGCAATGTTCAGAATAGGTTGTTTAAGTCATATGTTTAAGCCCAAAGACCAGCCTGGCATGATGTGGAATTATTTTCCAAAAGTATTGTTTTCCAGTATACCTAAAGCCGGTTCACGGAGTCACTATCCTTCCAGCCTTAAGAGAGAAAAGGAGAATAGCTCCAACTAGCCGATTGGGGATAGTGGAGTCACTATCCCTTCCGTCCTTAAGAATCATCTTCGAGAAGAGACGACTTGGTATCCCGTAAGGGGGAAATGGCTCTTCTATCTCGATTAGATCAGTCCTTAAGAGAGGAAAGGAGAATATCTCCAACTAGCCGATTGGGGGCAGTGGAGTCATCATTCTTTCCAACCTTCAGAGGCATACCGGGGAGGAAAGAGCTATCTCTCCCGAAGGGGGAAAGAATCTGCCTAGTCCGGTTAGCAATCAATCTTATTCATAAAGCTCCGTCGGGTCCGTCTATGACTCTTTCAGTTGAGCTGAGTTGTCTGTATGGGGGTGGGGGTGGGGGGGGTTAGAGGATATTATATATGTTGCGCCACCACGTTACAAAATAGGAAATTGTATTATTCCTAAATATTTATAATTATAATAGCCCTGATTCAGACTGAACTGTTTGGAGGAGAACCTAATTCTCCCAGGGTAGGTGTAAATGACGATTAGGAGGTGTAAAAAGAATCATTTTTTGGGTAGGTGTAAATGTACTTTAATTGTTAGATTCACCTAGTAACCAACTCTATCCTTCCTTTAGTGTAGTGGGTTTCACATCACCGAATAAACCTGCTAAGCCACCACTCAGGATAGGTGTAACCACAGCATGTAGGTAATAACACACTGAATTAAGATGTGTTGGCCACCACGTGGGGTAGGTAAGAACACACCTAGGCGGGAACACACCGAGACAAGTCCATTGGACTCAACCTGGGTAGTGTATTACTGGTGCTATTAGTCACACCGAACAATAAGGAAAGCAATGGTAAGGAGGATATACCTAACTGTATGGAGGAAATCACCCTAATGTATGAATAGTGATATACATGTATGATCAGTCAAGTATTCCACTCGCATATGTATTATTGGTAAGACTAGTATCTCTATTGGCGCTTTAAAAGAAAGGTTATATCATTGGTCTCAATATCTAGGCAAGGAGAAAGAAAGCCCTATTAATATAGCTAGGGAAGGACTTAGTAATAGGAAAACGCTTAGTAATAGGAAAGGACTTAGTACGAGTAAAGGCACTTTCAGTCTAATTACTCTTTCTAGGACTTAGTACAATGAATTGCAGATTATGGGTTAAAAGGAGAGAAGCATATTCTGGGTTGAAACGAAAGGACAGAGGAAGCCATATTTCATCTTCCATAGTAAGGGTTGAAAGGAAAGGAAGATGGATTTCCTCCTCTGTAGTGCATATCCAATAGTCTAAGCATTAGTGATACTCTTTAACCATAGTCTAAGCGTTAGCGAGACCATCTACTAAAGAAAGTGGCTAAAGACAATAATTTGAGGAAGGTGAAGTGGAGTGAAGCTCTGCATTGAAGAGTTGAATGCCACAGAACTCCAATTAAGCTCAGCTCCTTCTATAAGTAGATTAAGAAAGCTAGGGAAATAAAAAGACATACATACTAAAAATGAGGTGTATTACTTGTCCTCTAGGTATGAGTTTGGATTGAAGAAGTGATTTGGTTGTTGTATTGGGGAGAGTGTAACTATGGATTGTTGTTTGTATTTTAAGGGTGAGAGCAAGTAATGCATAAGTATTCCTTGTTGCTTTTCTTTTTAAGGGTGCAAGTAAGTCATGTAGTGGAATATCGAAATTGTAGGTTGGCTCCTTGGACTAAAGGAGGTAAGGATGTTTGGTGTGAATGTGTTTTGACTAATCATAACTAGGTTACAATGGCATTCTTCATGATGGACTTGTCGGGTAGTTGAGTAAGGGCAATGAAGAACAACTGTCTAAACAAAAGATTCTTCCCTCGGCTTGCCCACTCCTGGGTTTGGAATACAGGTTGAAACAAACCCCGGGTAGATTGGGTAGTTCTAGGTGTAACCGCATTCCTCCATTGGTAGTAATTGATGAACATATAAGTGTGCCTACCACTTCCATGTGTGAAAATGTGGGTGGGGATGGGGGCGAGGAAGGAGCACTCAAATTCCTATTTATTTTGCTCCTTGGAAAGTATAGTAATATGTAATTTGTGCATAAATATTAGTAGAGAAGGTGAACCCCGTATCAACATGTGACGAGGAGAAGTTTAGGGTAATTGGTAGGAGTGTAACATGTACCTTGTGGACCTGGGAGGATTGAATATTTGGCCAGCCATTAGAGGGGTAGCCCGCGCTTAGTTCTAGGGTAAGAGTGTTGGTAGAACCTGTGACCTTCCTTTTATATAATTGATTCGTAAAATTCAAGTAAAAGAGATAAGAGACGAGGCCCCTAGAGGTTATATAGTAGAAGTAATTGTTCCTCAATGTGTATTAAATAAGAAGGGAGTAGAAATAAGTATTTCGCATGTTGAATATATATTGGACGATGGCGGCCCGAATATATATGCATCGAGTGAAATATATATTGGATCGTAGAGTTCAGTAGATTAATGGCCACTTATATAATATGTCAATTCACATAAGGAGGTGTGGGGTGTGTTAATTTGTATAGTAACTATTCATAAATGTCTGCCCTATATATTCCCTTTTTAAGCTCACCTGCCTGTGTTCAAGAGTAGCTTAAGGTATGGGATTGAAGTGAATTGCTAATATAAGGGAGGTCTGGTGATTTATAATTGTCTGATTCCTTGTGATGGATAGTAGCATGCCTCGGGTAGAATTTATAGTAGTGGGGCCCATTGTGAGGTCTTTAACTGATTGATGGACCTATCAGTGAAAGTCGTTGGTAGGGTGGCTAATTGTTTCGAAGTGATGAATGTAGCCGCTATTCCGATATGAGTGTATTGATGTGGCTAATCCAAGTGTATGTGAATTGTGGGTAGGGGTGAGCCTCGATTGATAGTAGGTAACTGGGTGTGCCTGGGTGTAATGATCCCAAGCCATTATGCAAGGATCATCACGGTTTTGGTGTCTTTTTAAAACATTTTCTGGTTGTGGTATTTCGTCAAACACTTTGCTGATCTATTTGTTTACTTGTGTTTACTTGCTGAATGGCCTCTTGATTTAGGCCTTTGGGTTTACTGATGTGTTTATATGAGTGTTTGCAGAAATAAACAAGAAGAGACAACCATGGAACATACCTCAACCATACGCAATATGATAGACAAGCCAAAACATCTCAAAGATGACTTTATTCATGCGGTAGAGGAACCTGCTACAATGAAGATGCCGATCTGGAATGCTCAACAGATGGCCAAGAAGATAGATAATAGAGCTACTACAAAATGCTCCAATAGATTACTACAATAAGCCTCCAAAGGTTGGATATACAATAAAAATTGAATACAAGTAAATTTGGGTCATACGAATGCTAAACCCCCAAGATGGAAAGTGCCACACCCTGCTGGATAGCTGAAGCTCCTCAACAATTCATCCCTACTACCAAAAGTGTCCAATCACCTCAAGGAAGATGCCAAACAATAGATCGGGTGATGGAAAGAACAACCCAGGTGCCCGAATATCCAAGATCCCTCTCAAACCCTATAGATCTGAACTCCTCCACTGAATGGTGCGCCCCACTGAATGCATGAAACCCTAGATAATTCGACCCTGATGAAGGTGGCCTCCAAATGCTCTAAAACTCCCTAGTAATATAGATCGGGACACTGCAAGTCACTAGGTGAAGTCTCAGGGTCAAATCTGGAGTGTAACACCTCCAAACTGACTAGATCTAAATATCATAAATGCCCTCCCTCTCTTCAATTCGTCCCAATGCTCTAGAAAATCATCTGTACCATAAAACTCTCTCAGAAATAACTAGGAATTATGGTGAAGACCCTGCAAAAAGAACCCAGGTGATAGAATCTCCAAAAACCCTACCAACCACCTGCAACGAACTTCCCTCAGTGGATGGTGCGCCCCCCTTGCTGGAAACCCTCAAATGGTGCGCCCTCTCTCTACCTTCACATCCAACTGATGTAGAGCCCTCCTACAACTGAGTAGATCTGGAACTAGAATGGTGTGGGAGAGTATTGCATCTCCGAGACCAATCTTGGGACAAGCTAGGTGGAATATTTCACCACCGAATCGTCCTCTAGGGTTTGTTAAGTCAAAACCCTCAAAACCCCCAATGTTGGGCTCATTAGCTAAAAGCCAGATATCAAAATAAGATCATACATGAATGAATGAGAAGAGGTCCTTTCCTTTCCTTTATACTTTTGGCTCACCTTATCCCTCCAAAGTAAATTTCCTTTTATTAATATTTAATTAATTAATTAAATCACTTTAATTAATTAATTAACCTTTTTTCCTCTGAAAAGCTCCTTATCTCTCCTTGTGGCTTCCCTGGCCACTGAAAGTCACCTCTAGAAATCCCATCCTGTATTGTTGCTCCTCCCGAATCCAATGAGCTATTACACTGAGAGGTTCCTCCAAGTAATGTGTCCAAAATGACCTCTTCAGTGATTCCAATTAACTTATAGCTCAAAATAGTCAAAATCATGGAAATCGTCGGAATGCAATGAAACCAAAGCCAACCTATGTGGAATGGATCGTAATGATGGAATATGATGATCAATGCAAGTTGGACCCCACAATGCCTCTCAAATACCCCTGTACTCGCTATAACATCCATCTGGCTACTCTGGTCATCATAAATCTTTGCACTGTGATGATGTCCCAAAGTGGGGACATTACACTGGGATTATTCAGTCATTGACTGTCTGGTTAGTGTGAGTAATTTGGGTAGGATTGGCCCCACAATAAACTATCTAGGGTGTTTTGTAGGGTTAGTATCCCCTATGATTAAGGGAACCATGGTAAGCGGCTAAGGTAAAAAATACCTCAGGTAAGTAAGGTAACCAGGAACACAAGCAACAAGTAAGTGTGTCTCCTTTGGGTTAGTAGGTGATACAACGTTGGGCTCCTGGAAATGAAGTGAGGATGGTGGAGTTTATGCCGAGTAATAAAGTGAATTTTGTAAATAGCAAGCAGCACCTGTGTGTAGTTGGAATTGGGTTGGTGCTAGTGGATTGTTCTCCTATGAAGGATAATTCTTTATGGAATGGAATAACTCAAACGAGGTGATACCTCAAACAATCGAGATTATACCCTTTCCTCCGGTTGCACATCTTGTGGTGTGTTTGCTCATTTTCATCATTCCGTCCACCTCGCCCCTCTCGAGATGTCTCTATCTATCTATTTCCTCTCCCTTTTCCCTTCACGCAAGTTGTGGCACAATTGAAGTTTCACTCTTATTGGCCTGGTAAAGCACTGGCAACACTATTGATGGCACTTAGACTATTGCGACAATTGTTGTTTTTCTATTCCTCTAAGAGAGTAAGGAGTCGTGTTCTATTCCCTTGCTGACTGACTACTAATCATAATACTAACTTACTAACTAACTACTCATCATCATAATACTAAATTACTAATGATACCTAATTCCTCATACAGGATCTAGATTGAGCTACTTGAACATATTATATCTTCCTACTACTTATCTTATCTAACCACATATACATATAAAATATAACCAATTATATATTATCTTATCTAAGAAAAAATATTCTATCTTCCCGCTTATTTTATTGAATCAATCCTACTACAATTACTTATCTTCAAGACTTAGGAGACTAATTATTTCGACTTATACTATACCACTGTCTACCTAGGTTGTTGAGGCATGTATAAATGGAACAACGGTGGTGGGATCCTCGTCGGAGCAGCATTATGTATTTTATGAAGTAGTCATTGGGCTGTAATGGGTCTGTTGTGTTGTGAGGAGGCTCAGGTTGAATCCTACAATGTACCTATTGATTCCTTTATTAACTCTATTGGACAAGACCTAAGTTGTCATGGTTCTTTCCTGTGTGTGTAAAATATGTCTTTCCTCTATGAGTTGTTGGTTGTCTTATTAATTCAATCTGTGTATGAAGAATTCGATTAAAACAGCTCAGAATAAGTGTAATGTTGTGGACCGGGCTAGTAAATCAAGAACAAGTTTACTCCCTTATGTAAGCTTGGTTTACCCTCACCCTAGACTCCAGAGCAGATATTACTTGGCACATAGTCTTATACTTTAGATCTAATGGCCTACAGGAACAATACTGATGGATTGGGAGAATGGACAAAGGCTCTCACTGGGCAACATATATTTTATAAGTTGAAACTGGACTCATCAGTTAATCTTTTATGTTATGAATGTCAATGAAGCACAGCCTCCGGTTTCATTTCATTTATATACTTAAATGGATATTTCGCATAGAAAAACACATTATTTTTCATATCCAACTGGAGAAGCATGGATGAAGAAATCGAGGTAGAAGTTCAGTGACTCAGCAACTACCAACAAAGATACATTTTCATCAGCAAACAAGCGAACGAGGAATTAGGGATGTTACGATGGACCCACAGGTCGAAAGAGTTTACCTATATTCCTGGAAGAAACATGGGGCGATGTTTATGCAAAACCTAAGCCTTTTTACCATCTATAGGAGGAGTGGGGGGCATCCACCTTGTCTATTTTGGGATGATTGGTGAAAAAGATCAAAAAGCGGTTGATGGTTACAAACTATAAAGCAAGGAGCGAAAGCCATTCCAAGGGATCGACAATTTTCTGAGAGAGGAAAGAGCTTTCAGTTTGTTAGGTCAAAAGAGAATATAACATGTATTTAATATATTTGAGCAGAGCATTTATGATACAGTATTTCTCAGTTTTGAGGATTTTCCACTCTGGCTATCAATCTGTATTTCCTTCAGTTTTCCATTTCAAACTTATTAAGTCCCGCAATAAGTTATTTTGTGTAGCCTTTGGGCAAGACTTTTCTTATTCACAGTTATTAAAAGCAATTTTTAGGCTCTGTCCCTTTGTCTTTCATGACTGTTAATGTTGTATGATATGATAAATCATTTTCTACAAATAATTATATTTATTATAACTCTGTATTCCTTACCCTGGTGAAAGAAGCACTTCACCAAAGCTTAGAATTGGCTTGTGGGAAGCGTGGGTATGGAAAGGGGGGCACCCAGATTCGAACCGGGAAGAATGCTAGAAAGCACTATTTACCCACCAATATCACCCCCTTTTTATCACTATATTATTCCCTCAATCGCTAGCTATAAGGTAGGGTTCTCCCTCTCCCTTTGGTCGAGCCTACTTGCACATCCTTGTTGAATGGTGCTAAGGAGGTAATTAAGGATACCCAGAGAGGAACCCAGTGAATGGCCATGCTTGGATAGGAACCTTCTTTACCAGATAACCAAAATCACCCCAAAGGAAAGGCCTGCGAGTCCCACCGAGCCCTAAAGAAGAAGAAAGCAGGCATGATTCATCCTTGAGAGTGGATCAACTTCAGAAGAGAACTTCGTGAGTTAGGGCCTTCCTACTGACTTTTCACCAACCAGGAGGACAGCCAGAGAAGGGAGCACTGCTCAGGTTTGATAAGGGGATAAGTTCCAATACTTCCTCTTTCTCCCACCTCATTGTTACTTCAAATTCCCTGTCCCCCTACTTTCCCATGGGGAATTCTTCAATAGAGGTCTAATTTCTCATTTTCTAAGAGGATAGCAGATAAGAGGATGGATAGATAAGACAGAGATAAGAATATAGGAGTTAAGAAGGAGATAAGAGGATTGGAGTTAAGAGGATTGGAGTTAGTTGACCAATGACCAAAGAAAAATAAGACCCTAGTTTTAGAGAGAATCTGATTTAGACACCGTTCAATCCCGACCCCCCCTCTTCTTATGATCCTAGTGTGTGCACCTTACCCCTTTCATCTAAGCAGGCCCTCACTCTCTATCCTGCTCCACCTACATTGGGACCAGCCTACCTATTCTGTTGTTCCATCGCTCCATGACCTAGGTTCATGCAGGGGAATTTCTCATAACCCATAAGGCCAGGTTCGCGCAGGAGAATTTCCCATATGCTAAGGCCCAGTTCATGCAAATGTTGTACCTCCCACCCAACCTATGAGCTAGTTTTATAGAAAAATGCACTAAAATGAAGTTTTGTACTAATAAAAGCTTTAGTCAATGCGTCTGTAGGGTTCTGACGCGTAAAAATCTCCTTAGAAGGTTTTTATTGCTGCGAAATGGCCTCATCGCGAGTTTTACAACATGACCTTGATCCATTAAAACTACAACATGCAATATACCAACACATACCTATAACCTCCAATCAATATCAAATATATAAGGAATAAACCCAGGCATACAATGGACATGGAGCATTTTACTAAGTAAACCAGACGCACCTTTGGGCATTTCAAGTAGTAACCCAGACACACCTTTCTAAGTCATGGAGCATTTGACTAGGGAAACCAGACGTAGTAGTCCTAGCCAGAGCTGCCATATCATCACTGCGAGTACGTTTCGAAACGGTGGTACAAGTGAGTTCTGTGTTAGAGAGAAAGAAAAACAGTATGGGAGCCCAACAACCATGTCTAGTAGCCTACTGAGATACATTTCTCACGCCAAAATAGACTAATGGATATCCATCCAAGGTGTCAAATAGGCTAAGGGATGTGTGGGGGGATAAGCAACGTGTGGGATAGGCTAAGAGATCAACAAATGCAAAATCGACTAATATATTGAAGGAAGGGAGTTGGTAAGAGACAGGCGAGCCACCGGACTGAGACTATATTAAGCATACAATCACATGGTAAAGCAGTGAATTCCAATTGGTTGTTCCAAGCAAATAGCTACCTTGTAGTAGAGCATCAAAGCAAGCATCAACAAAGGCCATAGAAGCGAGGATATCAAATCTAGAAGCTAAGGTAGTTTACTCAATTTAAGTTCTAAAAAAACCATCACCATCCTTGAGTTACGAGTAGGTCACAGGTTTCACAACCACCCCTTTAGTGGACTGGCTCTGTACTCATTGGGGCGGAATACCAGACGGATAGTGAGTTGCGTATATCCTGTTTGGTTTATGGATGGATAGAGATCGTGGACCAACCATGAGAACGTGTATGCCGTACCAGGAAGCGCGAGAACCCAAAAGAGTAAGCTGGTGGATGGAGAATCGACCGTTTGTGGGCGATGTTCGAGATCAGGTCTTAGCAGCAGGAATCAAAAGCGCCTTTGAGCAGGGGGAGGGATCACCTTGCATAGAGAGAAAGGAGGAAAGCGCAGGTGACCTTGATCCATAACCAAGTGCTCTTGCACTAATGAGTGCTCCTACTATCAATCCATATAATGCACTACACTACACTGATCAGACAGATAGATACTCCACCCGAATCAATGATGTTCATAGAGCCCACCACGACAACACATACCGCACCCCGGACCGGGACTATCATTAAAAATCTCAACACCTATTATTGGAAAGTCCAAAGTGTATTAGTGGAGATAAAATATCCACTTAGACCTCCATTTACAAAGTCGTCTCAATACAATGGGTGAGTGGTAACCTGTAACCGATGCAATGGGCTTTGTTTGCCTCGATACATCATCCGGGAGGGGAAGGACTAGAGTGCTCCACCCCATTACATAGTAGGCTACGGCCCCATAAAACGCAACGGGGGACTTTTTGCATCAATAGAATGGTGTTGATCCAATCGACCGGACTAATAGCTAATCCAGACTAATAATAGCTAATCTTAGCTAGCGATGGAGAGAAAACATAGGTCACATGTACTACTAGGTTGCAAATTTGATGATTTGTCTCATGCACATTGAATTCGATCATTAAAGCCCATTACCCCACAAAATATGCCCAAATCTCTACCATCACATCATTCCATCTAGTCATCCTAATTACCCTTTTATTATTATAGGTATCCGCTCCGGTTTTGCTTTTTTTATTCTCCTTAGAGGCACACCCATTTAGAGACTCATTTCAGCAGATGAAAAGCGCATACCTTGGATGGTGGGAGTATACCTGGATACGGTAAAGCAAAGGCCTACCTAAGCCTAAGTAAGAAAGAGGGATTAGAGTGTTGTGGAGGCATATGCTTGCTATCTTAGTGGATATTGTTTGTGGATCAGTTGGATTTTCTTTCATTAATCGACATACCTTGGATCTTATACGAGTTTTTAAGAGCCAATCACCTTCTTGACATAACATGTGGGTGGTCAGATGCTATTTGATTCCAATTCGATCCATCCCCTTCCGTATGTATCGGCAGGCAGGCAGGTTTTAGTACATTTTCCCAAGTTTTCTCGCATTGTCCTCACTCTCACCACCTCCCTTCAAACAATTAATAAGGCCCGAATCCACCACCTCGGGAGTAATATTTGAAACTACCACGTTGTTTATGGAGGTTATAGGAGTGGTTATATCCCTTGATGCCTCATCATTGCATCTTGTCTTCTCTGCTGATAAGATACGCGACTGTACAACTCCTTCATCATTCTTGAGACTGGGCCACGAAGCCTCATTACCCCTGCCTCCCTTATAATTACCCAGATTTAGAAATGATAACCCAAAGGATTCTCGCCTCCATACCTTCTTTCCTTCTTATAGATGGGACGATGTCTGCTCCTGACCGATGTGACTTGCCCCTCCAGAGCACGTTCCTTCCATTCTCCTTTTGGTACAACTAAGAAACTGCTCTCTTGGACTGTAGGACTCTACACTATATCCAAACCGAGAGCCTGAGGGAAATGGTACCGCCACCTTGAGTTCCTTCGACTATGAGCTCACCAGCAGCCTACAGATTAATCCCTGTTACGATAGAACATGCCTCATACAATCTTAGAACCATATTTCTATCGCCTCCATCGTAACTAGAACCCTATCTCTTTAAATAATAACTGATGAGGGCATGATTTACAAGAACTCTCATGATGATATAAATACCCATTGACTGGTCACGAGGGTGAGCACTCCCCCCACCCAATAAGTCACTTAGGAAGGCCACCTTTTCTTACTGAATTTACCACTTTGACAAGTGTTTTCACTTCACTAGAAAGCCATAACACTCTGAGTATCTTCCTTTTCTAGGGGTTAATCTGTTGGTTAAGAAGCACTTGAAGCAGTTGAAGAGTACGTTGATCTAGATCCAGTCGTTGATGGGGAAATTTTTTAACCCATAGTGTAGATAGGGGCTAAGGCACAGGATACAGAAGCATTGGAGGAAGCATGCGTCCTCTGTTAATGTTTATGCCATTATTATAGTTCTTTGCATTTCAATAGATAAGAGCATCATAAGAACAAGATCATTGAGAAATACACATTCACAAGAGACACAACATTTATCCTGGGAAACCCTCTAGGGGAAGAAAACCCAGCAAAAACTTCCTTATCCTAAATAGCTTATACAATGTTCAAGAGATAACTCAAACCAATACAGATAGTCCTCTCCAAGAGATGCGCCACTCTTCTTCTCCTCTCTCTAAATGGTAATTGCAGCTTGCCTCATAAGATAATGAGCAAGTGAGTTGTGTGTTAGAAGTGAGGCGCTAGCCTCCTATATATACAAGACTGGCATGTGTGGAGGGGTTTCACTGGCAGGGCCGACCTCTCACTCTGGGTGGGTAAACCCACCTTTAAATTAATTCTGGGTCTCAATAATAATTGTTGGGGCCAACTTCTTATTCTGCTCATTATAATTGTCTGATGACCAATCCGTAAAAGGGGATTTGGTCCTAATACAATTACCGTCATGATTAATCCACAATGGGGATTAATACTAATAATAAAATAACAATAATAATAAGAAAGCTCTTCGCAGTTACATTATTTCAACACTCCCCCTTAACAAGAAGGGTATTCTTCATCAGCATCAGGCGAGAGAGGTCTGCATAATCAATGGCATCAGGAGGACAGTATTGTCAATATCATCTTGAAACATTGGCTAGCATATTTACGAGTCATCAAAAGTTTTCTTCATCGACAACATCATCATTCTCGAAAGAATACTATCATCATCTGCATCAAATATGTATCAGTAAAAAATGATACCTCATCATAGCACTAGGCTGGCAGTACTACACTGGCTCAATGTCACAGCTGTTAAGATGGTAGCTCAATGTCAGTCACATCTTGCTTTATGTCTAACAACTAGGTCAGAAGCAAGGAATATCATCATCTCGCTTTACGTCTAACAACTAGGTCAGAAGCGAGGAATCACAACGTCATGCTTTACGTCTAATAGCGAGGTTAGAAGCATGACTCATCTTGATTTACATCTAACAATGAGGTCAGAAGCAAGGAACATCATCATCTCGCTTTATGTCTAACAACGAGGTCAGAAGCGAGGAATCACAACGCCATGCTTTAAGTCTAACAACGAGGTCAGAAGCATGACTCATATTGCTTTATGTCTAACAACAAGGTCAAAAGAAAGGAACACATCAACATCTCGCTTTACATCTAACAACGAGGTCAGAAGCGAGGAATCATCTTTCTTTACGTCTAACAACAAGGTCAGAAGCAAGGAATCACAACGTCATTCTTTACGTCTAACATCGAGGTCAGAATCATGACTCATCTTGCTTTACGTCTAACAACTAGGTCAGAAGCAAGGAAAATATATATACTCCCCCTTTCAGGGAAGGTCCTTTCCGACTATACCAAGCTTATCTCGAAAGTTTTCAAACTTTACACGAGATAGAGGTTTGGTCAACACATCGGAAACCTGTTCATCCGTGCTAAAGTACTAGAGCTTCAGGGCTCCTCTCTGTACCATGTCACAGATGAAATGATAGTGGATCTCTATGTGCTTTGACCTGTCATGGAATATAGGATTCTCTGTCATCTTTATGCAGCTCTGGTTGTCACATAGAATCATGGTTTCTCTCATCTCCAAGTCAAATAGGCTTGTCAACAACTTTCGAAGCCATATAGCTTCGCAGCTAGTAGAACATGCGGCAATGTACTCTACTTCCGCTGTGCTGAGAGAAATACTGGATTGCTTCCTACTCTGCCACGAGATCATGGCTGATCCCAAACTGAAACATCATCCGAAAGTTCTTTTTCTGTCTGCAACACTTCCTGCCCAATCTGCATCAGTATATCCACTCAGTGTGAAGTCATGATCTCCATCATAGTTGAGACCATAATCCATTGTACCTTTAAGGTACCTCATCACATGTTTTGAAGCCACTAGGTGAACACGTCTAGGCTCTACCAAAAATTGACTCAAGGTGTTCACTGCAAAACAGATGTCTAGTCTGGTGTTTTTCAGGTACATCAGCAATCCAATAATCTGTCTGTACAATGTGGCATCTATCAAATCTGACGAAGTATCAACCAACAGCTTCAGCTTTGCTTCCATGGGAGTATTCATGGACTTGCATTCTAGCATGTCGAATCTCTTTAATATTTTGACCGTGTACTTCCCTTGGTTAATGAAGATTCTTTCTGGACTCTGCCATACCTCAAGGCCTAAGAAGTAATGCATTAGACCAAGGTCTTTCATTTCAAATTCTGCGGCAAGTCTCTGTTTACATTCAGTGATGAGCTTTTCTTCTCCAATTAAGAATAAGTCATCCACATACAGTAGTAATATTACTGGTTCATTATCCATAATTTTGAAGTAGAGATTTGAGTCTGTTTTACTCTTGGTAAAGCCTAAGCTCGTCAAGAAACTGTCTATAGGGCCATACCAAGCTCTGGGAGCTTGCTTCAATCCGTATAAGTCTTTCTTCAATCGACAAACATGAGACTTCCTTTCTTCAACCTCAAATCCTTGGGGTTTCTCTATATACACTTCCTCTTCGATAACACCATTCAGGAAAGCTGTCTTCACGTCCATCTGGTGCAGCTTCCATTTCATCTTGGCATCAAGAGCTATAATGGTTCTGATCGAAGTGTATCTGGCCACAGGAGAGAATGTCTCTTCATAGTCAATACCTTCCTTCTGGGAAAAGCCATGAGTGACAAATCTTGCTTTATATTTCTCAATACTTCCATCAGTAGCATGTCTTATTTTGAAGAGCCATTTTGATGATACCACATCCTTACTTTTTGGTTTGGGAACTATTTCCTATACATCATTCTTTATTATGGATTGGTATTCCTCTTTCATGGCATCTACCCATTCCTTCTTTTGAATGGCCTCTTCAAAGCATGTAGGTTCTTCATCAAGTAGATTGCACATCAAAGCCGT
The DNA here is from genome assembly GCA_009831015.1 of Picea engelmannii. Classification (NCBI taxonomy): domain Eukaryota; kingdom Viridiplantae; phylum Streptophyta; class Pinopsida; order Pinales; family Pinaceae; genus Picea; species Picea engelmannii. The sequence goes on along the minus strand of ML789716.1, from coordinate 348,761 downwards.
GTAACTGGAGAATGGATTTGGTATTTTCACCTGTCTTGAGGTTCCTTCTGGAACACCATACTTCTCTCCATCTTGTATAAGCTCTCTTGCCCAAGAAGGCTTTATTTTATGGGAGAAGGTCATATGAGGAGGTTCTTAAACTTCTGATACATCATGATCTTCAGGAGTCTCCTTATCAGGGGAAGTTAAGACTCCCCTTACAGGTTCTGCAGCTCTGGGAACTTTCCTCATGGATTCTGTAGTCCTAGGATTTACAGGTTCCTCTTCATATACTTCTTCAAGATGGCATCTTATCGATTTCTTAAGTGTTGCTTCTTCATCAAAGGTCACGTCCCTACTGATATCAATATGGCGGTGACCAGGTATGTAGATTTTGAAGGCCTTGGATACCTCACAGTATCCCACAAATATTCCCTTCTTTCCGAAGGGTTCCATCTTGTTTCTTTTCTCTTTCGGTATATGAATAAATACTGGACAACCAAATATTTTGATATGGATTACCTTTGGCTTCTTTCCAGTGAACATTTCTTCTGGGGTCTTGAACCCAAGTGCACTATGGGATAATTTGTTCTACACATAAACAACTTCCATTGTTTCTTCTGCCCATAAGCACATAGGAAGATCTTGATCGCGAATCATGGTCTTTACAGCTTCCATAATTGTTCTGTTCTTCCTTTCAACTACACCGTTTTGTTGAGGATTATAGGGAATAGTGATTTCCCTCTTGATCCCAACGTCTCTGCAGAAGTTTACGAACTCCTTTGAGGTATATTCTCCTCCATTATCTGACCTGAGTATCTTAATCTTTCTTTCGGAAAGATTCTCTATCAAGGCTTTGAATTCCTTGAATTTACTGAATACTTCATCTTTAGATTTTAAGAAATATATCCAGGTCTTACGAGAATAATCATCAATAAATGATACATAGTATACATACCCACTAATGGAGGATGACGGCATTGGGCCACACACGTCTGAATGGATGAGTTCCAATGCTCCTTCTTCTTTGATATCCCTCTTTGGAAAAGGGTTCTTGATGTTCTTCCCTTGCGCACATCCATTGCATATGCCTTCTTGATCAACCTTGAGTACTAGTAAACTTGTGACAACTTTGCATATGTATGGTAGCGCCTTGTAGTTGATGTGGGCCAATATTCTATGCCAAAGATCGCATGAGTTTTCGATGGCATGGGTCATGGCAGTTTCTGGGTGACCCTTCAGCTTATATAATCCATTTTCTTCACTTCCGATGACGATTGCTTCATTTAAGGTTTCTCCCTTAGCCCACATATAAACTTCTCCATATATGAATGCAACTCTATAGCCTTTCTTGTATAAATATGATATGGAGAGTAAGTTCTTATTTAGGCCCGGTACATAGAGCACGTCCTTCATTGTTATTGAGTTTTTTGAATCTAGCTTGTAGTTTGATTCTCCTATTCCCTTGATGGGATATTGATAATCATCTCCAAAAGTTACTTTCTGAGAAAACTTCTTTTCTGAAATACAAGAGAGAGCATTTTTCTCACCCGTCATATGTTTTGATGCACCGCTATCAATGAGCCATGTGTCCTCTCCAGGTGATACAGATCCTGAGAGAGCTGAGATCAAGACATGGTCCTTAATCATCTTCATAGGTGGTTCTTCATCTTCGGCTATGTGAGAATGTTGCCTTTTGTGCTTCCTCTTGTACTCTTCTCTTTTGACTGGACAAGTATTCACCTTGTGTCCCATCTTATCACAATGATAGCATTGTATAGATGAGATATCTCGTCCCTTGCATTGTCCTTTCTTCTGAAAATTTCTTGAATGAGATTCTTGGTTGTTGAATTTGTTCGATGGTTGTGGTTCTCTATGAGATTCCCTTTTTGAAGTAGGGTTTCTTCCTTCCTCCTTTTGTATGAGTAGCTAGGGCTTGATCATTGTCCCTTGCTAGTAGTGCTTCACGGTTGGCTACCCTTGTCTCTTCTTGGGTGCATTCTTCCCATAGGCTCTCAAAATGTAGTTTCTCCTTTCTGCCACATACTGACTGGATGAAAGCATCCCAAGGTCTTGCGAGACCATTTAGGGCTGTTATTAAGAATTCATCTTCGTCGATGGTGTCTCCAATCACTTTCAACTATTTTTTTATTTCTGAGATTCAGGAGAAATATTTTTGAATCATTTCTCCTTTCTGCATCTTGGTATTCTTCAATTAAGTTCTTAGATTCATGTTTCGATTGATGCTCTTTCCTTCATATAGTTTTCTTAGAGAGTCAAACATTTCCTTCGGAGTGTTCTTTGACGATACATACAGGATCAGGTGGTCTTTGATTGAATCTGTAATGATTCTTTGAGCCCTGATTGAGTCCTTCTGATGCTTCACTTTCTCTACGACATCTTCAGGTTCCTCCACTTCTTCTTTGATAAATTTTGCTAGGTCATTCTCTGCAAGGATCAGATCGATCCTATACTTCCAGGCATGAAAGTTGTCTATGCCTTCTAGTTTCTCAACAAGTTCTATGCTTGCAGACATCTTGTACTTGACGCTATGAAAATGACTAAAAATTGAAAATGCTTAAAATCAAATTTTGACCTTACCAAGAGGTGCGCTTGGCTGAGGCGAGTAGCTTGGTGTCCTTAGATATGAGAAAATCCAATTTTTACCCCGTCAAATCTAATATGCAGATTTCTGGACTGGTGCTTCTGGTACTTCTGGTACTTCTAGTACTGATTTTCTGGTACTTCTGGTACTTTTGTGAAACTAGGGTTTCACTTTCCGGGAGATCTAGCCACTGAAAAGGTGCGCTCTAGGTGCCAAATTGATCCTAGGGAGAGGGCACAACTTTCTAGGTGTTTACGGAGTTGAAAAGAGTTACTTTTGCAAAACCCTAATTTGCAGGTGCTGCAACAGTGACATTTTTCCTCTTGCAAATTGTGCTTCCTTCAGGTTGGCTCTGATACCATGTTAATGTTTATGCCATTATTATAGTTCTTTGCATTTCAATAGATAAGAGCATCATAAGAACAAGATCGCTGAGAAATCCACATTCACAAGAGACACAACATTTATCCTGGGAAACCCTCTAGGGGAAGAAAATCCAACAAAAACTTCCTTATCATAAATAGCTTATACAATGTTCAAGAGATAACTCAAACCGATACAGATAGTCCTCTCCAAGAGATGCGCCACTCTTCTTCTCCTCTCTCTAACTGGTAATTGCAGCTTACCTCATAAGATAATGAGCAAGTGAGTTGTGTGTTAGAAGTGAGGTGCTAGCCTCCTATATATACAAGACTGGCACGTGTGAAGGGGTTTCATTGGTAAAACCACCTTTAAATTAATTCTGGGTCTCAATAATAACTGTTGGGGCCGACTTCTTATTCTACCCATTATAATTGTCCGATGACCAATCCGCAAAAGGAGATTTGGTCCTAATACAATTACCGACATGATTAATCCACAATGGGGATTAATCCTAATAATAAAATAACAATAATAATAAGAATGCTCTTCGCAGTTACATTATTTCAACATCCTCTGGAGGCCGAGCCCAAGGAAGCACTCTTATTCCCTTAATGATGCCTTAATTCTGCCCTAAGACCCGCTAACCCAGCTTGCCTCATAACCTTATGTCACTGGAGAAAGGTAAAAAGAGGATCTTGACGGGATACCACCTCCTGTATTGGATAATGTTTGGATAACTTTCTGCAGGCGAGTAAGAAGGAAAGTCTCAATTGGATTGGATCTCTCTCAAAGGAATATCTGAAAACCTCTAATAAGCTAAATGATCGTTATAAAATAAAATGGATGGAAAGAGATGAAGTGTTGTTTTAACGTATTGACTCAGATAATTTAGGTAACTAGAGAAAGAAGAAAGCCAAGGAGATAAGTGAAAAACACCATAGAAACACCTTAAATGAGTGGGCTAAAGGCGCCTACTTTCATTATAGGCATAAGGCCCTATTTTCTTTTTCTATTTCATGTAATATTAATGTAAAGCGCGATAAGGTCCAGTGTGGGAATGCAGTGCCTCGCGTAGCAAAGGTTATATCATAACCTATCCTAATATTCTTGCTTTCTCTATGTCCGCGCGTGGTCCTACATGGCGATAGTTCGTGATTGTACCCTTTATTAATCGGGGTAGGATTTGTTCTTTGAATGAGGGTTGTTATTCCTCTATTTACCAATAAAGAATGAGTTCACCAGCTCTACTCCACTTACTTTCTTCCGAGCTGGCCTTCAATAGTACTATTCCTAAATCTACTCCCTTCTTCGGTTCTGTTCTGGAGCGGGCTCGGTCTCGAATCTTTTTTTTTCTGGAAATAAGACCCAAGAGGTATTCGATTGATTCGGGTAGAACTATCATTGTTTAGAGAGACATAAATAAGGAACAACAAACATCTATAGTCCGAACCAACCGAAGAAACTGAGAAACCTCCCTCTCTCTACCCAACTATCTATTAAATCCCCTTATCCAACCAAGAATTAGATGTTTCCTTCCCACCAAGTAAGAGCGAACTAACTCCCCCTAGCCATCTTAGATTACAGTCAGCTCACTATCACTCCTAAAGCAAACTACTGTAACAACCATCTAAGGAGTAGAAAAACCATTACTCTAATTTTGTTCACGCAGTTCTAGTTTTTGAACGAAATAATGATTCACTTCCTCACTTTCTCAGCATACTTCGGGACCAACCCCCCTGCTTAACTGACACTGCTTCAGGGATCAACTCGATGCAGTGTTCACAGAAATACTTCAGTATTCCTTGACCTTGTCCAGGCAAACACATCTTTGTATTGGTAGGCAATCCTGTTGTCTGCAAATCTGTGTCTCTGACTATAATCGTCTAGGGATGCTCCACTCCTCTGTCCCCAGGTTTCGCTCCCAAGTCATCTCTGCCTCCAGTTCCTGATACTGGGGTGGCAGTGAAAGCCCGTTGATCTCCTTCAATCTCATCTCTATAATGAGACGAAATGGTACAGGACCGAAACTTTTCAAAAGAGGACTCCTGCTAATGCTCTTCCACTGATGTAAATCTCATTATTATTTCATAATGAATAACAATGAACATAT